>JADLZK010011949.1:0-156342 GCA_015847255.1 Hyparrhenia diplandra | reverse complement strand
GCAGTTACTGTGTACCAGTTTGCTTCTTCCCTAATATTGCAAAGGTTTTTATCGTCTCTTTGTTCAGTTTGTGCAAGCCTGCCAAACTGCAAACAAAGTTGGTCACACGAATGACTTTCATCTCAAAGATCTTCAGGTTTGGTCATCACAGACTTTCATCTCAAAGATCTTCAGGTTTGGTCATCACAAGTGATTTACTGTTTGGCTTCTCACGGACATCTCTGAACGTTTTTCAGCATGTTCAATCCGTCAAATTTGGCAATATACGGGAGAGGTCCCATGCAACCACCAAGACGAGACGTAAAATAATCCCCAGAGAACTGAGTTGCATAGGGCCGTCAACAACATGTACGACCAAGTCACATCACTGTACTTCATCGAAGAGTCTGCTTCATACTGCCGGTGCAACTGCACGTACTGTCGTCTCTCTCTTATTTCTCCTTCGAAATCTTATTAAGCACACTACCTACTACGCATATACAGTCTGGTAATACAAACAGTACATGATGCAGTAGTAGTCAAAGTTGATCATGCATGGATCGGGAAGCCAACAAAGGAAATACACACGTGGAAGATCAAAGGAGGAAAATTTATAGTTAGATGGCATGAACATGAAGGCGAATCCATTAATAAATGGAGTTCAAGAGCAAGACTATTGGCAATGTGATGAACAAGTCATCCAGTAGTGTTTTAGTGGCATGCAAAGCCTGGTGGCCTGGTCTTGGTGATCAGAGGAACGCGTGCCCGGCCTCCGAATGGCACGCGCCTGTGATAGACCAGTCTAGTATGGAGACTGATGTAGAAGCCTTGCGCCCGCTCGCCCGCTTGCCATCCACCAACAACTGTCGATCGTGCGCTGTGCGTTGATTCGGGTGACGAACCCGTCCACGCCCTTTTGCCGCCGGGCATGTCGCGTGCTTGCATGCAGCAGCCAAAAATCGCCACGGCCCTCCGTAAAAAAAAATGTAACTATGCAATTCAAGTAGGTCAATTTGACTAAAGTTTAACTAAATTTATATTAATTAGTAACATTAATATTTATTTCTCAAACAAAATTTTATTATACAAATATATTCCATCATTCTATTGATATTTATTTTATACTATAAGTGTCAATAATCTTTTATATAAATTTGGTCAAAGTTAGAATCGACATCTCGTTTTTTGCATGTTTTTCGAACATAAGGGTATGTACATTGTTGGAAAGATCTTGGAGAATGTTAAGATTTTTGAGGGCTTATTAGATCTTGGGTCTGAATTCACAATTCATGTTAGTTTTTCTTCCTAGGGCAGTTTTAGTAGACTGAAATTCTTATTAGATAAAAAAAAGACAATTAATCACCTAGTTTTTCTTAGTGAAACGGGGCAAAAAAACATACAGGTACAGCTAAAAAAAGGTGTCACTCATTCTTCACAACTTCGATACGCGGAGAGCGGAGCAAAGCAAAACCGTTGAAGATGGCGGCTAGTAGTTGAAATTGCGGTGATGGCTCTTATGGTGGCCACGAACTACCACAAGATTTATGGGTGGATGGCGCTACAGGGATGATGATCACACTCGTCGCCCTGGGTGGCTACACATGCTATGCGGACGGTAGCCACGGCTACACCGAGTCCATGGCCAGGGCGATGGCGCCCTACAGTTTCAATGGTGATAAGTAGGCACAACCCTACAGGATGGACAAATGGTGAGAGGCTGGTGGAAAAGGCATGAATGAGCTTAAGAGAAGAAAGGACATTTTTTTTGTTCTTGTTAGAAACGTTGATTGTGTGAATAAGAACTTACAATTACCATTAGTGTAACCCACTTTAAGGTTCAGGTCACCCCATGCATAAACACTCTAGATGCCCTTAGATATAGGAGAGAGAAAATAATGTTGCTAGATTTTAATGAAGAGCCACTAGCACTACTTTTAACGCAAGTTGGTGTACCATGTGCTCGAATGCCTTAGTCGCTAGAGAGGAGACATGCAACACCAGTGGAGAGAGGTGCCTAATGAGATCAAAGGAGAATGGCAAAGGCACAACCAACAAAGGAGGAGGGCTCCACAACCACCAATGGTGATGCAGAGGGAAGAGAAGGATAACTCTATGAGCAAGGGCCATGGAACCTATTGCAAGTCTACGAGATGGGGGGCTTTGGCGCTAAACCTAGTGGGAAAAGAGAGAATGTACCATAGAGGTGGGCCTCCACAATGACGGACCTAGAATTCTTTTTAGTTGGGGCGAATAATATATCAACACAACAGGAATTCAATTACTGATTGTTTAATAAATAATGAAGAGCAGTAGCAGCTCGCCAGAGGTCGCAGGTTGCAGCTCACCTGCTGCCTGCTTGCTTGAACGCGGGGGGCGATCTATAAGCGGGAGGGGCCATGGAACGATTGCAACGCCAACGTGTGGAGGGCGAGCAGCTCCAGGCGGTGCGATGGTGCAACACCGTGATGTGCCAGCGATTCGTTATTTGGGGAAGAAATCCAAGTGTATGAGCAAAGGTTGGGCTTGCATGAAACCTTCTGTTGGGCTGAACAAAGTGAAGAAAAAGGCTCGGGATTCTTGTTTCGGCCCTCCATGCTCCAGGAGCGTCGTAAAATGCCGCCGTGGGTCGGTGTTAGAGAGGACTTGGTCATCTGGAGGTGGGCCTCCAAGGGAATGGTTGGTGTTAAATCTGGCGAGAACATCGGTGGCGGAGGTCGCCAGAGCTAGGTTGTTGGTGTTTGAGGGGGCATGACATTGGAGGAGACTGCTATCAGCATGTCTATAGATCATACGTGAACTTTTCTTATATAGACAGTTGCTTAGAGTCTCTTGAACGGTCATGATGGCGTTGCCGGCTACATTGGATGTTGGAGGAGAGAGAAGCTTGCTTCCTCTTTCCTCCCACTCCCGGCGTGCATAGCACTGGTTGCATCCTCTGCTGTCATACAATATCCAAGCAAGCCAAATTTTTTACTAAAATATTTTGTCGCTATATATATAGTCTTCTCATTCTTTTTTTTTTGTCATGCACATAAGACCACATCTGAGTCAGCTGCAATATCACCGGCCATTGAAGATGCTCTTTACTATGTCGTTGAGGGTGCCTTGAGAATCGAGATGAGCTTGGGCAAAAGCCAGAGATATTCATGTGAGCTTTAGATTTGTATATTCAATACCGTGGTAGCTTTTTAAATTAAGAATGGAACTTAGCTAGCTGCCCTATGCCCCAACTCCCAAGCATACTCGGCTGCTCGTCAAACAATCGTGGCAAAAGAACACACATGCTCAATCTCCAGATAAAAATTCTCTAATAAATAATGCCATTGCCGGAAGCGTACGAAAAGGATAGCGGGGTGAGAACGAAAGGAAGCTACCGAAGCACAAGAGCTGAGTTGACCCAGCGGGACACGGTCTACAGTCCTGAACCTTGCTCCAGCTTTCACCTAATCCTCTTCCCTTTGTCCGAATTTCCTTGTGACCTTGTTGGCCAGCCTCTGCCTCAACAACTCTCGGCAACTCGGCTGCGGAAGACCGGGCCACGACTTCCCACTAAAACGTGGTAAAAGGCGTGTGCTCCTGCACTCCGGCGCGGGGCAGGTGTACATGATCGACTATGCGACCAACAATTGTTCCAACTCACCATGGCGTGATTTAAAATAAAAGTTACCGAGATTTTGTGGTAACTTAGTTATTGGTCTCTTTCGTTTGGACCTATGTGGAGTCACACACCCTGGCAAACGAAGAAACTAAAAACTTGTTTAGTTCTCTGAAATATTCTAGCAGTTTAATTACTTCAAACACGCAAGCAATCTTTTTTGTATTTGGTGATTCATTGGCCTACTATGGACTAACATGCCACTCAAAACATTCGTCTTAAATTTTTTAGGAACATAAATATAATAATTAGTTTTTTATTACCTACATTTAATGTATTCATTTATGACTTAAAAAGAAAATGATGTGACAAGTTTTATACCACTTTTTTCAGGTTCCTTTTCACCAAAACATGCCCAAATTAATACGCTGCACATCGATCTGTCTGTCACTCGATGATTCTAGCAGTGTTAAAAACTTCAAGCACGCAAGCAATCTTTTTCTGAAACGGTAGCTGATTCCGTCTGAAATGTTTACAGCATGCGTGATGTCCAGTTGAGTACAGTTTACAGTCTGAGCCATATTATCTCCTCCAATCCCTTGCCTTGAACGTTCAACGACACGAAATGTGTCGCCTCGATTATTCATTCAGCACCTAATAAGAGAAGACCGTGTCATGCATCATGTCATATAAACACGCAGAGATATCATAATAAGGTATGGGAGGAGACGAAATCCCCAGATGAGACTGCGAAATGATCGACCACGTCAACCTCGAACCTTCCACGCACACGCTAGCGGCCAGCGGCTCTCCGGCCCCCAACAACCGCGCGAGCGCGACGACCTCCCTCCTCTCCTCTCCCCGTGCTGCCATTACATATAGCCCAGCTGCACTTTCAATCCCTCGATCACCAGCTGCAGCTCCGACCAAAGCCTGCCTTCGTCTATCGGGTCACCACAGCTGATTTCGAGGCGACGCGCGCCGGCCGGCCAGGTGTTCAACCTCGCCCACCAGAAACCACTAGCCATGGCGCGGCTCCTCCTCCTCCTCGGGGCCGCCATGGTGCTCTTTGGCCTCTGCGGCCACGGCGCAGGACTGCCTGTCCGCGACCTTCAGCGGCGGGCGGACCTTCTTGAAGTGCAACAGCATGCAGACGCTCAGCGCCAGCCTGCACTGGACGTACCACCCGGAGAACGGCACCGCCGATATCGCGTTCCGCGCGCCGTCGGCCACCAGCGGCTGGGTCGGCTGGGGCATCAACCCCACCAGCGGCGCCAGCATGGTCGGCAGCAGCGTCATCGTCGCCTCGCAGGACGGCAGCGGCGCGGTGTTCATCACCATGAGCGACCTGGAGTCCACAACAATCTCCAGCGTCACCAACAGCACCCTCAAGTTCAATGTGCCCGTCGGCCCCGCCGCCGAGTACTCCAACGGCGTCTACACCATCTACGCCACCGTGCAGCTTCCAGGGAACAAATCGCAGCAGTACACGGTGTGGCAGGCCGGCCCGACCAGCAACGGTGCCATCACCCAGCACTCGTTGGCGCCAGCCAACGTGGCCAGCTACCAGACGCTGGACTTCCTCTCGGGCTCCAGCACCGCCGGCTCAAACTCCAAGCTTCACCGGCGTAACGTGAGTTCCTCCTCCTTCCTCATACCCTCCTGCTTTAGCTTGTTTTCGTTTTCATTTCTTAGGCTTGAAACAAAGATTGTCTTCCCTGACCAATTCTTCAGACGGTAGGTAAGTTTGGATAGGTGTAGTGATCAAGTAGAGGACGGCGACGTTGTGTTGTGTGCATTAAGAGTCAGCTGGGTTGGAGGATGACTGGAATTAAGGCATTAAGCTACTTGATTGATCAGTTTAATTTAGACGTGACATGACATATATAAAATCTGCCATATGTATGGTTTATTAAAACTCGATTTGCCTGTTTCACCAACCGGATAGACCGTGTCATATATAAGACCCTGGAAAAAATGTTTCAGACTCCCAATCCCAGAAGCAACATCTTTCTAGGGGAGATGAATGCTTAAATTGTCAGTACTATATATATGTATAGTTTCAGATTGCCGCCGAGAGTTGTTGAACAAACCTTCTGCTAGTAGCCACCTCAAAAGTGGATGGATGCCAAATACAATTGCTGAATTTCCTGTTCTTTTTTTTTTTTTTTCCCTGATGATGCATGCAAGTGTAACACAGAGAATTTTTTTTGAATTTTATAACACAGAGAATTCAATATTTGGCAACAATATTTGGATGCAACAAACAGATCTTTCAACATAACCTTGATGATGCTACAACAAACAGATCCACGGAATGCTGAACGCGATTGCCTGGGGCGTCCTGATCCCGATCGGCGCCATCATCGCCCGTTACCTGCGCGTGTTCGAGTCCGCGGACCCGGCATGGTTCTACCTCCACATCGCCTGCCAGTGCTCGGGCTACATCCTCGGCGTGGCCGGCTGGGGCCTGGGGCTGAAGCTGGGCAGCGAGTCCAAGGGCATCACCTACCATCCCCACCGCAACATCGGCATCGCCATCTTCACCCTGGCCACCCTGCAGGTGTTCGCGCTGCTGGTCAGGCCCGACAAGAAGAACAAGTACAGGCTCTACTGGAACATCTACCACCACTCCGTCGGCTACTCCGTCATCGTGCTCAGCGCCATCAACATCTTCAAGGGGCTCGACATCCTCCAGCCGGTGAGCGGATACAAGACCGCCTACATTGTCATCCTGGCCACGCTCGGCGGCATCGCGCTCTGCCTTGAGGCCATCACCTGGCCCATCGCCATCCGGAAGCGCAGGCGGAACGCCGCCGACAAGGCGGCCAACGGCAATGGCAACGGCTGGCAGCAGGGTGCGTAGGGAGTATGTACCAGATCGCCGGAGGTGTGCTTAGTTTTGATGCGAGGGAGGAATGTGACATCTGATGGCGTTGTTGAGAGAGATTTGTTGATGATAGTGTTATTACTACTGTACCTCTGTAGTCCTGTACTCGTAGAAGAGTAGCTCCTTTTTCTTCTGTTTTATTTTATTGTATTTTATTAGGGTTGTACACATTTTTTCCTTCTTATTATTGATGTACGATTACTTTGATTAGTGTATGGTTTCGATCAGATGACGGCTTGCTTATCGCTCAAGCTAAATCGACAGATTGTTGAGTCTTCTGGATGCATTTCGTTCTGTCGCTGCGGCAAAATTAAAATGACACCGATCAGTCGCTTTCTGCCAACTTCTCCGTTGGAGATTTATTTGATTTGGTCAGATGCTCACCAGAACATGTGAAAACAACAGCTGGAGGCAGTTTTCTAGACGGATACCATCACGCAACGAAAAATTATGCCATGTCTTGTTTGTCCTTTGGATTTGACCGCATCGTAGCATACACAGAGCCGATGGAGAAAACAGTGCTTAGTGATGTAACTGATGCAATTAGACAAATTTTTCCTAACATCAATTGACGAATTTAATTTGAAGGTGAGATTTTATCAAGTTATATGTGTCTCTGTACACGCATATGTCGAAATCATAAGTAGGATTGCATTGAGAGATATACGAACCAGAAAATCAGGGGCAGGAAAAGGACGGAAATCTTGTACTACTGTTGTACACACGGCAGTTCACATGCATAGTCGATCTGACTACCCGGAGATGTTGCTGAGTTACTATATATATGATTTGTTCCATGACTATTGACCATTCCTTGTGTCCTTATGGTCTTGGGACAGGACGAGATGCAATGCTTGACACGCCAACGAAGGATCAATCTGCCCATGCATTTCGTCCAAGGTCAAGAAGGCGTATGCAAGCATGATGCTGTAACGACGTTCGATGGGCAATTCAGTCTGTCCCACTAGGCCACAAACAATACCCGGAGCACGGACTGGACAAGGCCCAGTTGTGCTACACAAATTGGGCTCAAAGTGTGCAACCCGCGCAGCGGTTACGCGGGCCTAAAGCCTAAGTCTCGGATATGGGCCTGTAGGCCTAGCGCCACCGGGTAACCGCTAGTTCTGGACATGTACATGGGCCACTAGGAGACTCAATAAGTCCGACCCGCTATATTTTTGGTGTCAAATTATGTTTGATAGCATGGGCATCTGCCCACACCCCACAGGGTTAAGTGCGTGCGATGGTAACATTTTTTTTTTTAAAAAAACACAGAGTCGACCATCTCACATTTTTTGCTCAAAAAAAAAAAAAGAAATCGACCATCTTAGTGGCCAATGGCCATGGCGAGCATAGAGGCCGACGTAGGGGGCCTTCTAGCCTTTGCACCGCCGCTGCCGCAAGGAGCCACGACTGCAAGAAATGTGCGGCATTTGGGTGGCGACTGGCGAGGATAAGTGCGAACACAACCCCCCCCAAAAAAAAAAAAACGTGCTATTGTACGTATTGCATTAAGGGAAACCAATGCCGAAGCTATGCCAGGAGCACGAGCAGGACCCCCGCCATGCCAACGTAGAGCCTCGTGCGCATCATCCAAGCTTCTTGATCGCCGCTGCAGTCGCACACCCCACAGCACATGCTCACCGGCTGCGCTGCCACACCGGCTCTCGAGTCTCCAAGTGAGCCACGGCCCCCGGCCCGCGTGTGAAGCTAGGGGAGTCCTAGCTAGCTCCACCTCGTGACCTCGTCGACCACCGGAGCAGTGAACAAAACCACCAACAGGAGGACCAGTTGCTGCTAGCCTGCTACACATCATGGGATAGAAGATGGTTCTATGTTTCAGGTAACCCATCATGCATAGCGTCTTTGAGTCTTTCAAGTTCACTCTTTGAATCCTCGTTAAGACAATCATTTGAGTAAAAAATCGATCTCTATTTCTTTGTGCAGACTCTATAGAAATCCACAGTAGAGGATGATAAAATTTAAAGATATAATTAAAAAACATTGAAGGGCATTTTTTCACCATATAATTCCTATCCATACAGTTAGAAACGGGTTCACCCAAAAGATACAGCCCATTTGCTTGGCTAATGTGCGACAAGACACTTAGGCTTGTGAGCGCGCCTTGTTTTCGATAACAAGCCTAAGTTTTCGACTATAAAAAGAAAGATGTTTGTACACCAAAGAAATTGACTTAGGTATAAGACAAACAAGGTAGAAGGCAAATGATAATGAAGTAGCCAGTAATTCACAAAGAATCAATAGGAAAACAGATGTAATATGGAAATGGTAATCAATCTCTAAAATTTATGCAAAATGTATGTTCAACACGTCCTTCATGTTTGAACATAATTAAGGATCTCTAGCAGTAGATCTATGATTGACTTGTATTTAGGATAAATGACAAGGAGATCAACTATAACATGAACCAAAAGACACAGACAGATAGGAGAGTGGGAACACTTATTAAGTTTGTACGCAAAGAGGGAACATAGAGTACATCTTTGAGCCTAAGTACAGAACCATTATTTAATTCTAAAGAAAGATCTCTAACGGCTTTAACTTCAGCTTGCACTCCATTTGCAATTTTAATGGTTCTTTTCTCCTTTTGCAGGGTTCTCCTCATATGGTATCCCTGTAAAGAATTTGCAAACATGAATAGTTGCATCTGAATCAATCCACCAAGTAGGTTTCACATAACTTAAATATAGAGATTCATCTACAAATGTAATAAAAATCCTCACCTCTTTTGAGCAGGCTTTTCAAGTAGCCAGGACAATCTTTTTGATAGTGTCCCCTTCTTCGGCAATATTTGCACTGATCTATGTCAACCTCAATGTACTTGAACTTTGGATTCCCGTATGGTTTGGCAAACTTGTTAAATTTTTTCTTTCTATTGCCCTTCACAAAGTGAGCAGCGTCACCATGCGAGGACTTGAGCCTCTCCTCCTCTTGAACACACATTGCAATGAGCTTTCCTAAATCCCATTCATCGGGATGCATGTTGTAGTTCACAACAAAGGTTTCATATTCTTTAGGCAAGGAAGCAAAAATCAAATGGATCAGGAACTCATCGTTGAGCCCCAAATCCATTGGCTTTAGCTTAGCTGCCGTAGTGCTCATCTTCAATATGTGCTCTCTTATGCCACCGCCAGAGTATTTCTCATTGACTAGTTTCTTAATCAGAGTGCTTGCTGTGGTCATTGAAAACCCAGTAAACAAATTCTTTACTTTTTCCAAATACTCTGTGGCAGTGTCACAATCAGGGATTGATCCCCTTAACGAATCTTCTATGGTGGCCTTAGCCACCAACAAGCACTTGCGGTTTGAGATAACCCATTGTCTCTTTCCGAGATCATACTTCATTCTTACTTCTGCATGATTACGTTGCCGAGCAGTGAAATCAGAATCAGTTTCACTTTCTTCCTTCACCGGGTCCAATGGCTCAACAGGACACGGGGAGGTAAAGTGCTAAGTCAATCTCATACAGTGCAAGTTGGAGGTCATACTGCTCTCGCCATTCCAAATAGTTGCTCCCATTAAGGAGCGGGATATTCCAGATATTCATCATGGGGGTGCCTTTTGAAAACAACATTAGAGAAAAAGTAAGAAACATTTTACATAATAATTGCATGCTTTAATTTAATGTTGGTCAAAATTAAAACACACAATATTCTATTCTACAATACTAATTTCACATCACCAATGGGTAGGAATAGAAACAATGCATAAATTCTTATGGATAAAACAACGTTGCTCACAAAATAACAATATCATAATTAACTAAAAGTTTATCTCTCATTGGTTAGAATTTAAATAAAAGATAATAAACATCACCATTCGCATCGAAAACATGGATAAATAGTCTCATAGAATATTCAGAAGCATTTATCTATACTCATCTGCATTTATTTGTACTAATCTCTGAAAATTTTATCCCATTGGTTAAAAAAAATCTACTAGAGATTTTAAACATGAAAACTTAACAAATTGATATAAAAGCTTCTGAAAATCATAACACAAAAAGGAAAACTTTATTGTGCTTATGGCATGAGGGAAACATGGTGGCCTAACTCGCCCGCACGCTTGATCGCGTTCAGCCCAGCGCACGATAACCAACTCGGCAGCTCAAACCGTCTGCACGTGATTACCTCCCTGAACCCAAGCCTTAACCTGGGCTAGGCCGACAAACAACTAGCCCGCCCATGCCAAAACTGACACGGCTACCGCCAGCCGCCCAATGGAGGTCATCATCTCGGCCAAACAAAACTTGATCTAGCCATTTCCCTGAACCTTAAGTGTATTTTTTCTTCTCTCCTTCCTCTCTTTGACACCTACAAGAGAGAAACTGCGACCGCTTATGGTGGCTAGAGGAGGACGATGGCACCGCCACGAGGCTCCTCGGCCCTTGTGCCCGACGTGGTAGCACCATGCGGTGGCTCAGGCAACTTCCCATGTGAGGCCATATATATGGGGCCGGTGGATCTTTTCTTCCTGCACGATGGCGATTGTGACTGAGTACCCTAGTAGGTATACTCGCACAACGTTGTCCTCTATTCTTTCAATGATTAGGGTTTGGAGAAAACAAATCCAATTTGGCCATCCCCTTCTATGGTCTTCCATTTCTTACCCCATACCCAGATCTACACGCTAGTTAGACATACTGATACCATTGTTTTAATATAAGGATCTCTAGAAGTAGATCTAGAGGGTGATTGACATGTATTTAGGATAAATGACATGGAGATCATCTGGAACATGAACACACACGAGAGAGAGAGAGAGAGAGAGAGAGAGAGAGAGAGAGAGAGAGAGAGAGAGGGAGAGTGGGAAGGCGATCAATTTGTTAGTTGATATCGACCATCCATGGTCTTGGCGGAAAAGTCTGATCGATGTCGCCATGGTGCGAGTCGGTCAAGCAGTTGAGGCAGTGAAGTCCCCGGTTACGGTGTGTACGTCAGGGTGTCACGATCGAGTGAAGATGGCGATGGCAGGGGAGTACCCCATCGCTAGAGTTTGTAGGTGGGGAACTGTAGTCGCGTTGGACCTCGTACCTTGAGCTGCCAGCCCCCACCTCTTAATATAGCGCAGCGCGACAGGCCCACTAACCATTTAGGGTTGGATGCCTCCGATCATGGCGCGACGATCAAGGCTGAATAATGGAGAGATCTACCTAACACTTCACTCATAAATAAAGGACCTAGCACCAACAATTGATATTTTACAAAGTGCACTTAGAGCAACTCCAACAGATGTGCTATCCTTGATAGGTAGGCCATATATGGCTTTTTTAGAGAAAAAAATAAACTCCAACAAACATGCTATATGGTTTTGTAAAATAGCGCACACATGCTATCCTCGAAATCTCGGTGAACATATATAGCCAACCATAGACATTTGCTATATGGTTTTATAAAATAGCAAATCTGTTGCAGGTCTCTTCTTTTTTGACAAGGTTTTTATTTTACAAAATGGCTAAACAATAAAATTTGGCTATTATGTTTAGCCAAGCTGTTGGAGTTGATCTTAAGTGCGTGTTTCATTAATAAGACAAATTACAATCTCTTAACTTAACAGCATATTGATATAATAACTGCAAGCAAGTAGCCGAATAAATTGGAACAACAATTTTACAGTTAGCAGAATAGCAGACTATCGACCGAAATATGAATCGCTGATGTCTACTATAGTACATTGGCTCGGGGCAGTCTATTCTATATCAAATCCATTTGGGAACTTCATCATCGCTTTCACGTGATCTCAACTCCAGCATGAAGTCAGCCCACATCACTGTAGGGTACCGAACATAGAGTTCAATCCTCAAGTACAGCACACATGACAAATGGCTACATGACCAAATATAGACCTACGTACGCAAGGTGAAAAGAGGTGCCTAGCTAGCACTGAGTCTTGTGACAGAAAACTTGCAAATTTGCATATTACCAACGGAAACCCGGCCAATGTATTTAATTACATGTAATCAATCAAATCCTACGTAAAAGCATGTATATAGAGCTGAAAGCCGCACATCAGAGTAAGTATCAGACAAAAGGGAATGCCGCACATCAAGAGATCTGGAGGAGGCAACCACACATGTACCTGACGCAACGGAGAGGATCGGAAAGCGGATCGGGACGGGGAGTCGGGGATGCTCTGTGCGCTGCGGTGAACCCGGAGACCGGAGACTGATCGGCGGCGCCGCGGCAGAGGTGAGGGACGGCGTAGCGCAGGAGATAGAGAATTAACGAGGGTTTGCGGGCGTCTGCGAGAGGCGGCCTTTAAGTTTTCACTTCATCAGGGGCTGCTTGCGGTGCGGATCCGAAGCAAACCTAGGCATGAAAAACGGACGCACACGTGACCGGGCCACCGGAATGGAACTGGTTATCCGCGGCACAAGGACCAGTTAAAATTGGGCTGACCTGCTAACGGCAGCACCGGAGGAGGCGTGCGGGCCTGCTAGTGGCGGGACCAAACGGGCTGTGCATGAGCTACAAAGCTGGGCCGAGATGGGAGAAGTCATTCCTCAACAAGATGATGGCATCCATCATTGACAACGTCAGCGAGGGGGATGAGGTGACGACATGAGGGGCAACACACTGACTGAGAGTAACGTGTCGTCTGGTGCGTCTAAACTACTAACCATGCTCTGAACCCATGATTACGATGACGAAGGTTAAAAAATGGAACAGGTCAAAGTTCAGCTAACTCCCCTGAAGGGTTACCTTGAAGACAGCAGACGCACGCACGTTCAAAATTCAAGTCCATCGTCGACGAGAGAAACTTCAGACGGTTTTCTCGTTCACTTCTCCGAACAAGAACTGCCGCATGCCACTCGTTTGTTCTACATAGCAACACGCAGTGGATCGTATCGTCGTGGTCCATTTCGGCAGGTCCGATCGATGGTGCTGCTGCTTCCTACCTGCGTGTGCTCTCGTACGTGTTGGTCTCACTCACTGAATTAATTGGAGAGAACGGTCGGGTCGTAGGACTAGCTAGGAGGATCGTACGTACGTGCCGTGGTCAAAGCTAAGCTGCTCTTCATTCTGGATTCATTCGGCCCACTACACGATAGATCTAGCAAGGTCACCCGACAAGATCGATTACACATTCATTCACGCGTAGCGACCGATTTCGCCGCACGCATGTGTTCTAAGGATTGTTCGTGCAAATGCAGTGCCTGGATCGGAGAGGAGAGACCCGGCCGGGCGGTCGATCGATGGATGATGGATCGAGAACGAAAGGGACTGCCTGGAAATTCCGAGGAAACGCAATGCAAGGCGCATCGTCTTGCATAGGAAACTCTCGACACGGCACCGATCCTCGCTTGTGTAGTCAAGCAGATATCTCGCCAGCTAGCTAGCGTGGCGTCCCGTCGCCGTCCGCTGGTGTCGTCGACGTCCGAGCATGTAGTCTAGCAGGCAGCAGATGCTGCCGAATAGGATGGTGTCCGAGTATGTAGTAGCGTCCTGTAACTGAACGGACGACGACGGACGCAGACACGCCGCGCGCGATCGAGATCCTCTCGCCGAACTTTTGCTTCTCTTCGATCACCCTCGATGATACGTATATATCACACAGAGTACCTCGTTATCCGCCTCGATCTGTTGCACTCGATGCTGTCTGTATGTAGCTGTAGCTAGCACAGTTACCTTTGGAAGATCTATGGAATCTAGAATGTGTTCCGTAGCTAGAGCTGCCATCTCTCTACCTTTTCCAACTTTAGTCTCGGTGTAAAAAAAGTTGGGTAATTGCATATTTGCATTGCAATTGGTAATAAAAAGAAATGGTGAGTGTTTTTAGAATTACACCGTACAGACGCACACAATTTACACACACCCACTCCTATGACCACATGTACGTAAATCCAAGTATGAGCACCTCCGAAAGACTAAGATGGTAAATCTTGAGATTTATGAAATCATCACAGGCGTCTAGCTGTTGACGTATATAACAACATTAAATACTAAAATAAATCTATAAAAATAAAAGCATACCAGAATAGAATCGTACATCTGACATCTCGGCTTAGCTGTATTCGATTAGGCTGAAAATATACATGTGACGAGACACGAGATACCTAGCGAGATCGAACACCACAAACAGGAAGCAAGCAGCTCGTACTACTTTTAAGAGTAAAATCCACGGTAGGTCTTTGAATTTGTCATGAGGTCTCATATAGGTATAGGTCCATTGTCACTTAGAAAAACCGGATAAACAGTAAGTGGTTTTTGTCCATGTACTTGTCACAAGGTCTTTGATCTGTCATGAGGTCTCATAGGTCCAAAACCGGGTTTGATAGCGTTTTGCTAAACAGATAGTGATTTTTTGTCTTTTTTTTTTTTTTTTTTTTTTTTCAATTTAGATTGAATCTTTGAAAAATCATAGTAAATTATAGAAAAATCATAAAATGAAAAATCTAATTCTTTTTGGACTTTACGTGAGTAGATCTACAAGTGAACATATAATATAGTATACTTTAGTGCAAAATTTTACATGAGTAGATCTATAAGTGAATATATAATATGGTATAGTTTAGTACAAAATTTTTGCTACTGAAGCTTTTATTTTTTTTTTATTATTTATTTGGCTAAATCTTTAAAAAATCATAGTAAATCAAAAAAATTATAAAATTGAAATCTAATTTTGTTTGACTCCACATGCGCATGTCTACATAGTGAGTATATAATATGATATGCTTTAGTCCAATAAAATAATTAGAAGTGCAGCTACGAATTATTTCAATTAATTACGAAAAGCATAGATCTAAAGCTACAACAAAAATTTTTGTACTAAAGTATACTATATTATATGTTCGCTTGTAGATCTACTCACGTGAAGTCAAAAAAATTAGATTTTTATTTTATGATTTTTCTATAATTTACTTTGATTTTTCAAAGATTCAATCTAAATTGAAAAAAAAAAAAAAGAAAAACCACTTACTATAGCAAAGCCGCCTACCAAACCCTGTTTTGGACCCTGATGAGACCTCGTAACAAGTTCGGGGACCTGCTTTTACCTAGTTTTCTAAGTACATGGACCTAGATGAGACCTCATGACAAGTTTCAAGGACATATAGTGGATTTTACTCTACCTTTAATTTGCCGAATCGACATATTCCATCAGAAAAACACACCTGCGTGCACTTTCGTTTCCACAGAATCGACATATATTCGCATCATCGTTTTGACCACGGATGGGGACAATGCTAGCAGCACAACAGACGCACTACGGTTGCCAAGAGCTGAACATGCATGCATCATGCATCTCTGAATGATGCTTCACATATCTTGGACCACCACTCCATTTGCTGCCACACGCGTGTTATGCAGTTATATAGTTTTGCAGCCAATTGCCAGGAAACTAAATGTGTGTAAACGGAGCATGGATATTCATACAAATTTCCTAGAACATGCATGCGTCCAGATATATATATATTTAGAACATGCCAGGATTATATTTTTTTTTTTTTTTTTTTGCGAAAATCATACCTAACCCATAAATCTATGGCCATACAGTTGCGTTCGTTGGCTCTTTCCGCTTTTCTTTCCCCTCTTTACAATTTACCATTTTTTTTTTTTTTTGATATTACACAGTATAACATAGACGCGACACACGTACGCACACTCACCCCTATGAACACACACACTAATCCTACCCCTATGAGCACCTTTGAAGGACCGAAATGGCAGATCTTCAACTTTACTTAACGCACACTCACCCCAATGAACACACGCACACTAACCCTACCCCTATGAGCACCTTTGAAGGACCAAGCCGGCAGATCTTGAAGTTCACGGTCACCACAGACACCTCATTGTCGGACGGAACGTCGCCTACCACTTAAGCCTTGCTAAGATAACATTTTCTTACCCCTCAATTAATTTCTAATCTATTGAAATTCGATTATTCTAGTCCTCAGGATTAAAGTGTGGCTCAGTTTTCTTATACAAAAATATGCCAAGCACTGAATCAAATATTTCTATTTATACCATTATAACAACTTGATTGAGCATTTTAACATGAAGAACACCATTGTTGGACATAGTCACATAGGGCTTAAACGTATGAACCAGGATAAATCCTTCGTGTCTTGAGTGCTTAATTAAGCCACCGAGATCACTCCCTCGACCAATGATCAAAATTGAATCTCTAATCATTGCTGTGAATTGAACCCACTGCACCCATATCCTAAGGTTAGTTTTGGTGTCCACGATGATACCCAGGGGTTGTGTACTCATTGATACCCAGGCCTTCAGGAATGTTACAATCCCTGATGATGTCTTGACTAGAACCGAGTGCCTTATTAGCCTCTTCCTTTGATTAATTCTTCCAAGTTCCACTGAGCGCTCTTCCTTCTTGATTCTAGGGGAGATCATGAAGGACTCATCACAATCCTGATGATGGCAGTTTCAAAGAGGTAAATGGAAGTGGAGGAACGGGAGCAGTGATTAGGGACTCTTATGACACGTTTATAGTAGGTTCATGTAACTACATGGAACATGTAGCAGATGCTCCAACATCAGAAGCAATGGCTTTAAAGGAGGGATTCTTGCTAGCTCAAAGAATTGGATGCAACAACTTTATTATACATTATGATTGCTATGAAGTGGTAGAAAGTACGAAGCAAGGTTACTCAGCTCAAGTTGGAGCACTGATATATGACAGCTCAAGTTGGAGCACCGATATATGAGTTTGAGTCAATTTCCATTGAGCAATGCGATCGAGAAGCTAATTGTGTGGCGCATGAAATTGCAAAAGTAGCTTTATCTCTTAAAGATGGTTGTAATTGGGTCGATGAACCCCCTGTTTTCCTTTTAGAAACTCTTGTAAGAGATGTAACCATCTATAAGATACACACTACGTGCACGCTAACATCGAAACCGACCTCCTGAGTATTTCAACAGACAGCACCATACCTGGCCGTGGGCCCTCCGACGTGCGGCATACATCTCACGCCATGCATATGCACGCACCACCGTGCATGGACCGCTCACGCACAAAAAAAAGTAACTTTATTTTTGCCATGAAAAATGTAATGTGCAAAACTGCAAATGCTAGTGCTGCACATGCATGCTTCTCGCATATCAGTTCTCTGATGACACATACATGATGCATCTTTCTTCAGGTTTGGACGCCTCCGATAAGATATTCCTGCTTGGACAAATTTAGAAAAGATCCACATTATACAAAATGATCAGACACACACACACATATGCTAGCTACCGTCACCAGACAAGCACACATAGAAAATCTGTAGGAAAGTTGAACAAGGACACAGGAGACTGCCTGTATGATCAACAACTCATAGCTACTACAATTAAAGTAGTTTTGACCCTGCGGAGGAGCTGAAACTCGATCTTGTGTTGCATTGTGACTTGACTCATCTAGATATTATTGAGAAGTCAACCTGAAAACAATAACTGGAATTTGGAGTCAAGTCGATCAGGGATTTTTTTTTAAATTTTGCCCTTTTTTAAAACAAATTTCAAATCCGTCCCTAGTTTGAAACAAATTACACCAGGTATCCCTTTGGTCGCGCCGAGCCTTGTTGGCGCGATTTTTTGTCATGTCGCGCCACCGCATGTGGCGCGACCGGTGCATCCACGCTGGCGGGCAGGGTTGGCCGTGGGGGCCGCCGCGTCGCGCCGGTGCATCGCGCACTAGTGCATGGGATCCCATCATGCGGCGCGACTACCAAATCTGATTGCTGGTTGTATTCTCCTTGTACAGTATAAATGCAAATGTACTGTAGCCCAACCCTAAACCCACTAGCTTCGGTCCCCATCCACTGCCCCCTCTCATGGTTTGCATGCCGCCTCTCTCTCCTCTACTCCATCAGAGCAGGGACTGAGTTCGTAGGGGATAGAGTACCACTCTACTTCTTCCTTGGTCTTTGTGCCAAAAAAGCTAGAGCTACCTCTGTCCATCCGTCCATCAGGGCAGCTGCAACTCCAAGACATGCATGTGGCCTTTTCGGACGGCCGTGCATGCATGCATAATTAACTCCAATCCTTGTGTGTTTCCTCTGAAACGCAAAGCCATGCACTTCACAAGATTAATCCTAGCTGACACTTTTTGGAATATATTTGTAGAAAATGCTACTAATCTGCTTCACAAGATTATATTTAATCTGCTTCACAAGATTTTTCCTCGTCTGCTGTCTACTGGTACCACTAGAGTCCCGTTGCTAGAGTAGTACACTGCTTGTTAACGTGATCAAACGTGATCAATTCTCAATAAATTAAGCCATCAAAATATTTATATAGGAGTAAGCTATTAAAAATATATAATGGGTATAGCTTTCAGCATATGTTATTATTGCCATCCAAAGTAATTGTGAAAATATATAGTGGGTGAAAGATAAAGCTGAAATATTTATATAGGAGTAAGCCATAGTGGGTGAAAGATAAAGCTGAAATATTTATATAGGAGTAAGCCTTTAAAAAGGCATATTGCGTGGCAACAATAAGCATTTAGAAATAAAAAGAAAAGAAGAAAAAGGTCATCTGTACATCGTATCATAAGTTAAAAATAGAATAAAAGATTGGAGAGAGAACTTGAGAGTGGTGCGATGTTGCGACTTTGTGAGCAAAGTGCTGAAGTGGTACCTACTATGCGTTAGTTTGGGCAGGTGGCAGCATTGAATGAGAAAAGGAAAAGGACTTGGGACTTGGTAGTCGTGCCGCATGGGATCCCAGCTCCGCTCGTCGCGCCAAGCATGCACCGGGCGCGACGTGGCGGGCCCTACGCCAGCCACGCCAAAGACCGGGTCAACGCCCCCCGCCACCGTGGATGCACCGGTCGCCCACCGCATGTGGCGCGACATGTAAAAATCACGCCACCGCAGCGGGCGCGACCAAAAGGGATACCTGGTGTAATTTGTTTCAAACTAGGGACGGATTTGAAATTTGTTTTAAAAAAGGGCAAAATTTTTAAAAAAAAAATCCGTCGATCAGCTGGTCTATTTATGCACGTTAGATATATTCTTGTTTTCAAGGTTAGGTCATGACATAATTAGAAATCGTCTAGTCCGGAGGTAGGATTTCATATTGAGTTCTGATTAATTTAAAGGTACATTTTTAATTTGTTACAAGACTGTTAGTTGTGTAGATCAATACTAGGTGTAGACCCAATGGGTACATCTCTTGAATCGTGATGAACAAGTAGATCATATGTATCCAGAGTGGGAGAAACGGAGAGCAGAGGAGGGAGAGAGACTGACCGCAGGTATAGGATTCTATGGAGTCGGTGAAGGGCTGCACACGGGCAGCGACGGTTGGTGTAGAGGTTGAACTCACCGGAGATGAAGAGTAGACGTCGGCGCTGGAGCTTCCCGTCGCTGGCAGCGCCTCCCTCTCAATCGGTCTACGGTTAGATGGTGGAGACCGGTAGCTGTTCTGAACCTCGTATTCTGAGCCCATGGCCCCCACCTCTTCTCTTATAGGCACTGTGCGACAGGGGCCTACCAGCCACTTAATTGGGCTGGGCATCCGCGATCAGGATGCGAGTCAAGGGCCCAGTTGGCCACTGGTGGAGATCAATCTAACAAAGACAACCTATAGTTGATAGAGTTGGTTTATATATAAGTTCATCTTTCTATATGATAGAATTGGTGATTTCATTTCCCTTTGTGTTTTCCAAAAACCGTCATGGTAATTCTATTTACCTTGACAATTTATGCAATAAACGTAGAAAAAATCAAAACAGTAAGGGAATTTTAAGTTTTCAGTAGTTTTTCATCCTCCAAGGAGGTGAGGTACCCCTGTCTATTTGGGCTTCTTGAGTAGTTGAACCAGGTCACCCCGTCCCAATTGGGTGTTTTCTGTTGAGATGAGGGTACCTAAAATAGGATTTTTCAGTGACGTGGCATGGGATTAATGAAGGTCAAGATAATAAGATTGTATCATCATGGAGATACAAATTGAGCACAATATCCAAGGTTAGAAAATTGTGCATAATTCTTAGATCAAGATATACACTAATTAGCAATCGCATAGATGCTCCTAAGAACAGGGAGGAAGCCAGAAATCATGATACACTATACACTCATGGGTGAGTGCTCTATATTATCAGAGTCATGAAAAAATTGGAAACACCACTATACACTCATGGGTGAGTGCTCTATATTATCAGAGTCATGAAAAAATTGGAAACACCGAAACAGATGCCATGATAGAGTGCACTAAACACAATATGGAGTGTGCTCCTCTTTTTTATTTTTCTTTTAATTTTTTTGTGATTACACAGTACAACGCAGATGCTCAATACGCACCCACATCACCCCTATGAACATACTACACAAACCCTACCCTATGAGCATCTTAGAAGGACTGAGCCGGCAAATCTTGAAGTTCACGAAGTCACCACAGACGCCTCGCTGTGGATGGGGATGTCGCCTACCACTTAATGCATAACGCCGGAAAATCCTGAAAAAAATCCAGGATAATGTGTCACACCAGTATTTAAACCCTGGGTGGCAGCCCCCCAACCAATGACCTCGCCAGTGCGCCGTGCACACCTTACCTGCCCAAGTTGTTGTGGTACATTTAGGTGCGGCATGCACACTTCGCAAAAACATACATATGGAGTAATTGACACGTGGACTACCCATAATTATATTGTTCAGTTTAACTTAGTTTTACATACTCAAGCCGGTGCTAGACACCTGGGTAGTCTATTATTGCGAGTAATCCCCTAAGACCTTGTTTAGGCGGCGCGAGCCTTTGTTGAATATCTGTAATGCGCGACGTTGTAATCTCACTCCTTTCTTAATATAAGCGCACACAAAGCTTTTGCGTGATCAAGAAAAAAAAAAAAAACTTAGTTTTACATACAGATAGACAAAAGAAAAGAGAAATCTAGCGGTAAACAATAATCTATCCCTTGCATGCTGCTATGAGTCTAGGGGGAACTGCACGAGGAAATGATTCAGCAAAACAGTATGCAAAATCAATCAAGCACGGAAGCAGGCCACGTGAGGAAATGCAATGGAAAATCCCAATTATTTCATAAAAGAAAAAGGGAAATACAGTCAGTTAGAACAGCTGTTGTCTAGAAAGTTGCGCATGCATGCATGTCTCGTCTTTGCAGAGCCTGCAGTTGTTGGATGAGCCCCAAGATTACGTACACACGCTTAACTGATAGGCGACCAGAATTTTGGCGGCTAGTTCTCCCGGTTGCTTCAACTCGATTCTACACGGTTCGTTCTGCGTAAATATACTGTGGTAACGATGCATGTGTGCGTATGGATGCATATCGATCGGAAGATTTCGACATCGATCGGTCCATTCATGTGAGCTGTGACTGTGAGAGTCGTCAAGCTAGTTCACAGCCTGTTTATTAGTGTGGCTATGGGAATGCCGGTGATGAGGAACAAAGGTTGGGGTTACATGCATAGACATAGTCACATATAGGACATTTGGACTGTGTATGTGGCATGCAGACACAGTGTGAACGAACATGATAGACCTTGATAGACCATGGCCTGGCACTGGCTAGCTTGTGAAAATGGACCAACCTTTCCTAGCTAACTACTACTCAAGACTGCCGGCGGGCATCGACAGCAAGGAGGAGTCCCTGTTTGAAACTCAAGACCATGGAAAACATTTTCAAGGTGGACCATTACCAGACTACCAGAGTAGTCTTCCCTTAATTTCCTTTTATTCTTATATGCTAACTTTCTTTAAAAGAAAAGGACCAGGCTACTTTTCAACGCTTAGCTTTTCGACCCAGCTGGCCAATAGAGCCACAGGCAGAGGCAGGCTCTCTCTGGATAGTGGATTCTATAAATCCAGCATTTGCTCACATTCTGCTCTTGCCACCTTTGGATGATAGCCTTTTATTGAAGCACTGCAATCACGTTCACCAGGAGCTCATCCTCCTTTTGCCTCCAAGTTCAAGCAAAATCACATTCTAGCCTAGCCCCCAGGCTCCGGCCTCTTGCTAGTAGCTTACATACCTAGTCCAAGCTCCATTCTCATGCCAGCAAACATGATCTCCAAGTACTGCATCTACTTAGTTTTCTGCTAGTTTATTTACGCAACATATATACGATACCTGCACATATATAGTTATATAAGGATTTCAAAGCAATTTAACAGTAATTCTCTCCCTTTGGTCTGATGATCCTCCATCCCAGGTTCCTCGAGAAGTCTGTCCTTCCGCAGGATGCTGCACCCATCCATGTGAAGACTACTGGAGGAGGTACCATACATATATAAATATATACTACACATGCTACGCGTATAAATAGTATAAAAAAAACTAAAGATCGATCTTCGCGGTTCATCAATCGGGTTTCACGACTTCCTCATGTTTTTTTTTAAAGATTTCCTCATGTTACTAACACTACAATTTAGGTCCTCGTACCAGTGTGCTGCGCAATCCGAACATGGAGAAGCTTAAGAAGGGCTACCTGTTCCCGGAGGTGCCGACTTGACCTTTGATAAGCTAGCGTGGCTCACCATGTCCTTCCATTACTATGTTAACGTGTTTGATCCTCTGATCCTCGAATCAGATTAGCATTAAGCATGAAGCTCATCTGAAGAAGTACCCTGATGCCAAGGTCATCAGCTTGGGCATCGGCGACACAACTGAACCCATTCCAAGAATCATAACATCAGCTATGGCCGAGGTATGTATTATTCATTTCTTCTATGAACTTCTCATATCTCGCTCTTCTTGCCTCCTTTTCTGTTCAGCATGAACATGCATGCATGAGAAAGTTTGAGCCAATGTAAAGCAACATGAGGCGGTGTTTAAGCAAATAAAATAGCGTCATCACTTAAAAACGCAAAATATAAAGTGTCCATTCTGATGAAATGGTTAATTTTGGCGGCAACGTATGCTATTGAAACCAGCTTCGTGTGTAAACTATGGAAACTCTAATCAAAGTCACAGGATCTGATCCCCCAACGCCTAGGAGACAAGTGGGTTTTTTTTCACTTTAACCCCCACCATAGTGGGTTTAAATCTAACCCGTCGTTTATCCAGGTGGGAGGGTTTAACTAAAAAAACTACTTGTCTTTATGGCCGTTGGATCCAGATCCTGTGGCCTTGATTGTAGTATCCATAGTTTGCATACGAAACTGGTTTCCATAGCATATATATGTTCCCAATTTTGGCACACTAACTATATTATTTTTTTAGTGTAAATACCTAAACACTTTGGCCCGTGATATATGGTATTTTTCATCATATATGTAAACAAGAGGATTAGTTTGCATGCACGCAAAGGCAGAACTTTCCATGCAGGAGTACCGAACGATCACCGAAGTATATAGTGGAAATGCGTGGTTGCTAAATAAGATGAGTGAACTATATATAGTTTACTTGTTTGGGCTATACCGCTATATGCTTATTAGCTTTCTAAACTTAGTCCTTCTCACTAGTCAAAATGACCACGACCCAAGCTAGGGTTATCTGTTATATATATCAGCACTGAATTATTTGTTCACAATACCACATCGTATATATACCAGATCATTCTCACACGTTTCGCTTACATAAAAGAAGTTCCCCTAGACGGAGAATAACACGTTGTAGTATTCGGTAAGTGTCAATATATATCAGTTCCTCTGCTCCACCATCAGTCCGAAAAAACAGCTAAATGCATGCACCCGTCCCGTCAGGTTCTGAATCTATAGTAGTAATAATAATGTCATTTTGTTTTACATGGCTGCACTTTTTCTACCGAGAAAGTTACTTCTTCCTCTCTCAAGGTTTTCCTCTCTTTTACCAGACTCTTATATTAGCTTACGTCATTGCTGCCACATCATGGCCCTCATTGTTCTCGCCATTTTCCACACGTAGAGCCATCACGTTTGTTTCTAAAAAAAACTTCACGTACAGCAACAGAAAATAGAGTAGTAGGCCGACCCAAGACTCCAAGTGAGCATTTACAAATAGACTAGTGTTCGGTCAACGGCATGTCTTCAGATCATGACATGCCGTATATTGACTCCGGAGGACAAGGAAAGATTCGATGAGTACGACCCTTGAACAAATCTGCACAAGCCTGCTTGCTGAATTTGGTGCGGGTTCATTCATGCATGTCTGCAGCCACGCCCAGCCAAATGAATTTTCTCTTTATTTTGGCCAAGATTATTTTGTTATATTAGAAGAGCTAGCGATTCTATAATTCTAAAATAAAAGAGTGATTTTATTGTTGATTTGTTTAGATACATTACCAAATCACTTGCCCTGTTTTTTGCAGTATGTGCTTGCGTTATCCACTCCAGAAGGATACCAGGGTTATGGACCGGAGCAGGGCCAAATGGTAATGTGCAGCAGATCCTGTCGAAACCGGCCTCTGCTTACTGAACTGATCTAAACTGTAGTTAATCTGAACCTACTTTGCTTGGCGAACATGTGCAGAATCTACGCAAGGTCATAGCTGAGAAAGTGTACCCAGACATGGGGATTAAAGAGTCCGAGGTGTTCGTCTCGGACGGAGCGCAGTGTGACATTGCTCGCCTCCAGGTACATAATTAACGTGCTACGCATACATCTAGGAGTAGTCCACACACGGTTTGCTGCAGAATCTCATCATCTTCTTCCTCCCGGTCTCTGTGCACGCAGACGCTGTTCGGGCCCAACGTGACCATTGCTGTCCAAGATCCCACCTTCCCGGTACGTGGTCACTGCTCACAACCCATGCATTTCACTTCACCATGCTACCGGCCGTGTCGTCTCGCTCAGCGGCTCCATGGCACGCAGTTGCTCGATCGGCTAGCTCACATGCAAATGTGTGCAGGGCTACGTGGACAGCGGCGTGATCGTGGGGCAGACCGGCAGCGCGGACGAGGCCGGCAAGTACGCCGGCATCACCTACATGCGGTGCGCGCCGGAGAACCACTTCTTCCCGGACCTCTCCCGCGTGCCACGCACCGACGTCATCTTCTTCTGCTCGCCCAACAACCCGACGGGGCACGCGGCATCGGCGGCGCAGCTGCGGGACCTGGTGGACTTCGCGCGCCGCAACAGCTCCATCATCGTGTTCGACACGGCGTACGCGTGGTACGTATCGGAGTCGGAGGGCAGCAACAAGCCGCGGTCCATCTACGAGGTGCCCGGCGCACGGGAGGTGGCCATCGAGATCTCCTCCTTCTCCAAGTTCGCCGGATTCACGGGCGTCCGCCTCGGCTGGGCGGTGGTGCCCGACGAGCTCCGCTACGCCGACGGCTCCCCGTCGCGCGCGACTTCGACCGCATCGTCTGCACCTGCTTCAACGGCGCGTCCAGCGTCGCGCAGGCCGGCGGCCTCGCCTGCCTCTCCACGGAGGAAGGCCGGGACGCCGTGCGCCGCGTCGTGGGCATCTACAAGGACAACGCGCGGGTGCTGGTGGACACCTTCGCGTCGCTCGGCAAGGAGGTGTACGGCGGCACCGACTCGCCCTACGTCTGGGTGCGCTTCCCGGGCCGGCGCTCCTGGGACGTGTTCGCCGAGATCCTCGAGAAGACGCATGTCATCACCGTGCCGGGCAGCGGCTTCGGCCCCGGCGGCGAGGGCTTCATCCGTGTCAGCGCCTTCAACAGCAGGGACAGGGTGCTGGAAGCCGCAGCTAGGCTCAACAAGTTCCTGGCCTGAATCTGATCGAGCGCCGCCGTACGCAGATCCTGTACTTGCACTACTGATGACATGGCTAATAACATTGCCATGCCCTGACACGCATGCTAATTGTGCTGGGTACTGATCAGTCCACAACAAAGCACGCGTACCAGACATGGCACATATATCTATGTATGCATGTTCATTGCTTAATTTCGATGATTATTATCAAGACTTCCCCTTCTACAGTATCGGCCCATCCATTTCTCTATTTGTATTTTCTGATGATGATCAGTGTTTCTCAAAAAAAACGAAATATATCATATACTATACATTCACTGATCCATGAAAAAACCCAACAACATGTACAGGCTACACACCAGCCCAATTCATGAACCAGCCAGCTACTGGTATGTGTAGTCTCTTAGAAAAAAAAAATGATCATAACGGTGTTCAGTTCATCATTTATCTCAAAGCTTGTGCAGTAGGTACACACACTATTACAGGTGGGCAAGGATTCTTTCCGAACGATGCACACAACATCAGGACGAAAATACCACTGAAGTTTATTCTGATTAGACAGTGATTGCTTGGCAGCAGGCAGCTCAAATTCACTAGTAAAACTGCCGTAAAGTTACCACGGCAGCACATTCAGCCCATAAGTTTACTCGCTTTCACTCTCTTCCTCACTTTCTTCGTCTTCGTCGAGGTTCAGGTGGTTCAGATTCTTCTCGAGAGGGGGCAAGTCATCGTCTGAATCACCTTCAGATCCTTCCAGGGTGCTTTGCTGTGATTCCTCTGCCCCTGTCAATCTAACATCAATACCTCACTAATAGTTTTTAACTCTACAAACGCATAACTTGTGAAACCATATTTACCGTTTACAGGTGGCTTTGGAACACTTGAGTTACTTGATAACCATGAGTTCTGCACATTGATAATCTCAGATCCGTTTTCACATTGGGAGTATGCTTTCAGGAGATCTCTGCATGTTGTTACGATGGAAAGGTATTAAAACGTGACCTAAATACATAGTGTAAACAGAGCATATCGAGTAGGATGGGATACATGCTCGAACAATTTAATTGCATTTACTGCTAATTATAAACATGAATAAATAAACTGGAATATTGTAGTCATAGTCATAGATAACTGAATGTCTCTACCCTTAGCATTGCTGGATAATGAGTACATACAAACTTTCTTGTGTTGAATAACGGTAATAGTATGGTATAATCGTGCAAATAGGGCAGAGTGGATTGCCCTCACCATCCTTGAGTTAGTTAAGAACTCATCGTTTGGAACCAGCAAAAAATTGTCATCGCAATAAACTAGTTGATTGGAGCATCATCGCTTCAGTAAGATTCACGTCAGTCTAGGTACAAAGAAACAAAAATTTCCACTGAACTGACCTGTTTAGAGACAAGAATGCATGACCCCACTTGAATTTTCCAAGCAGCAGATGTGCTGTATCTTCCTCCCCACTGCAAATATTTACATAACATAAGCTGATGCCTGACAGTAAATAATTATAAATCAAGCTACAGGATTATATGAGCTGTATTCCAAAACAATATTGTTACACAAGGCTTTAAAAAATTACCATATTATGAGGGCTGCTGACAAAGCTTCCACACAAGACAGTTGGCATGGCCGACCATAGTTCACAGGATTTGCCGCTACTAACCATGGTACTGCAAATTTGCTCAAAAAAAAAAAAAAAAAAAAAAGGTACTGCAATTGTTTAACTAAAGCATAACAGATCCAACTCTGGTTTACATATATGAGCCATAAAAGAGGACCTACTTTGTTACATAGGTTCTCTCTTGTAGGGCACATAATGAGCAAACATATTTAGTACAAGAAAAACATGAAAATTTCTCTTTATAACAAAACAAAAGCACAATCTGAATTGCGATAGCAGAGCCTAAAACCTTTCTATTATCCCTTTTAACATGGGAACTAAAAGTAATAAGTTTCACATTTTACAATAGTAGCTAAAGGTTTGATTGGTTGCTTGGATAAGCCTAAGCCTGCTTAAAGGCTTATGCAGGCCAACCCAAGCCAGGACAATCCTATGTGATTACTGATTAGCTGATGTTTGTTTGCTCTGCATAGCCAGGTTGCATTTGACAAGATCGTATTTGGTTGATTGCATATGGTAACCTGCTTCTCTTTGTTCTGTCGTAAGATTAAGATCTTATCACCTCCCCTCGCTCTCCTGTTCTCCTTCCTTACAAATCAACCTTTGCTCCACAATCGAAGCCTGTCCCATCAAATCGATATCATCCATCTAAATCAAACTCCTACCACCCAAAATCTAAGCCAAGAAGTTAATATTGCCTCTGGGGGCATAGACGAGGTGTGTGTGTGTTGGAGGTTGGGGGAGGGGGGCGATAAGCCATTGGTCTACTGTGGCACACTGCCGTTCTCGTCAGACTTGGACTCACCCATGATCCCATGAGAGTGTCACCAGGGACAGGGTGAGGTGGGCACAGATGAGAAGATAGAGCAGTTTAGCAGTTCATCATTGATGCCGAGATGCTTGCCCGGCTACCCATCGTTGTGCTGCTCCGTCGGGCTGCATAGGAGTATGGCTATGTGCGCCAAGGAGCTGCTGCGCATCACTGCTTCATGGCCACGCTTCACCAGCATCTCAGAGCGGGAGAGGAGCAGAGATGTGTGGCTGAGCTCCCCACTGACAATGTCTAACTGGCCTGCGAATCCAACTGATCTTGCATGTGTGATTTGGCGTGTTTGCATCTTGCCGACAGCGCCGGGTGGGAAAGGCCGACGATGCCTCGAGGGATGCTTGATAGGCAGCGAGGGCGATGCAGGGGAGCTGGCAGATAAGGTGGGGTTGTGCTATGACAGGAGCAAGCATAAAAGACGTGCTCGTCACTGATGGGGAAGGTGGTGTTGCTGCCGTGGAGATGTGGCAGAGGTGAGATGATTCCAACAGCTGCAGTGCCCAAGCCTGCATTAGCCCAAAATGGCTGAATCGCACAATGCAGCCAAAAGCATGCTAGGACTGTGAAACCCACATAAGGGACTATGCAGACATCCAAACACTGGTGTCCTGTATTATTAGCATTCCAAAAGCCTGGATACAGTCTAGGGCAACCAATTATGATGCTAGAATTCATGCAGAACATGTTAGGACAGAGTAATCCCAAAGGCTACATACAAAAATCAAATGATTAATGAACATATGAATCACTGTCTTATTAATATTGTAGTGAAATGCACTCGGCGTCCTTAAATTTATCCTGAATTCTCAACTAGGTCCATAATAAACTCTCAAGATCTGGGTCAAGTTTTTAAGTGGTTCAGTCCAAGTGAGAATCTGGGTCCACAGTTCAGGATTCAAGGATCCCTTAGTACATTTCACTCAAATTATTAAGATACGATGATCTTACAGAGACGAGGAGCACCGCAGCGTAGTTTCACAAAAGGGACATCACTTAAACGTGCCCAGGAACAATCAACAACAGCCAATCCTTTTCTTTGCACAATAGGATGATCTTCCTTGGATACACATTGTGTTCCAACAGGGCTGAAAGAAAGGAAGCTAAACAATTAAGTAGTGGAACTAACACAAGATTAGTTTTACTTAAGGGATTAACTATTGTCTTTTACAAACTCATAAAACTTAACTACGAAAATGTTTATCTCCATAGCTTATTTTACCTGAGAACAACACCACCAAAACCATTGGTCACTCTCAACTCCTGTTAGAAAAATAACAATTTATCAAGAACTGTAGCTTTTAGTGCTAATGTTTGACAAAATTCTGTTAACAAGAGAAAAAAAAAGATACTAAAAGTTTGAAGAAAATAAGCTTCAATACATCAGATATGCAGATGTTTACAGTCCTATGTCCATGTCTGTCCTACATTTGAATTATTCATGTATTTTTTTTTTCAGTTTTACCATTAGCATGTTGATTGGTCTCAAGAGGATAAAAATGTTTCGATATTGGGAAGCAACAGGTGCCTTACCTTCAAAAAGCCCAAATCTCGAAAAGCTTACGACCAGTGCATCTTTTGGCATCACACTGACCAAAGTCCTATACAGCGAAACAAACAGAAGAGCTTACACGCAATCTGGAATAAGGATGATATAGTTTAATGACTATATGTGAAACATTTCACCTACCCACATTGCAAGCTGAATTCTTGAACCTTTAAATTCATCTTCTGTATTTTCTGGATTTAAAGCAAAAAAAATATTTTATTGTTAGTATATGCACTGAGTCTTGAAATATGAGGAATGATGTAAACTGATTTCACGATGTTGACAATCACTAAACCCGTAAATGGATTTGCCAATAACTGATACAGTACAATATAATTATAAGAAACGATAGTTGGTATGATCGCTTCGCCCGTAGTTGTAATGAATGATTACCCTAGTCCAGTTTATCCTTATACTGATATCCCATAAGAATATGCAAAAATCATAATTGACAGTTGATACAATCAGTATATTTTTAGTGCAACTTTATAATGAAATCATATAATAACTTAACCGTACCCATTTAACTCACAGAATATTCATAATACAAGAAAACGTGTACCTTCTTGCCTTGGAAGTGATGTACCAGGGCCATCATCACTGAAACTGAAAAATAAAAAGGGTGATATGAACAACCATAAGTTAAAGGCTATTATCATAATCCAAAATAGCAATTTAAATTGAAGCACACAATATCCTCTGTCCAGAAAGTAAAGCAAACTGAACAGAGCGCATACTGTAATATTGCAACAGAAAATGAAAAATTTAACAAAAACAGACTCGTCTCTATAAAAAGTTCCAATCAAAGCGTTCAATTTAATTGATTCATCTCACCAACCCAACCCTACCTAAACACCGAGGTAAATACAATTTAGAGTTGAAACAGAGCTAATTACCACGAGGCTGCTTACTTGGTACGGCGCGAAGACGAGGAGGAGGAGGATCCCCGGCCGCGCCTGTGGCGGTTGTATCCCATCCTGGACGGCTTGGAAGTAAGTAGGGATCAATCAAATAGCCAAATAGCTTAAGTTATGATTTGGGTGCTCGGTTTCGCACATCAGGAAGGGAAGGGAGGGGTTGGGAATACCTTGAGTGTGCTCGTCGGCGGCGTGGAGATCGACGAAGACCGCGGCACCAGGCGTAGGGCAGCGGCGGCGGCGGTAGCACACAGTCGGGGAGAGAGAGAGAGCACGCGGGTCGAAGGTGGCTGTGGCTGACTGCGGCGGTAGCCCAGTCCGGAATTGTTCGGCCCAGGGAGCCCACCCACACGGGCATCTTGTTTCATGCATTTCTTTTCCAAGTTTCTTTTCTCTCTCTCTCTCCTTCCTTTCATTTTTAATTTTAATTTTTTATTCTCCCTGATTTTTTTTTCCTCTCCGTGTGAATCACCGTCAATGTCTAGTAGAGCACTGGTTTCAAATAAGTGGAACAATAATGACTTTTGTATAAGAAAATGAAATATTTTTTTATATTTTATTAAGGTGTCACATTCTTTTCCTAGTGAATCTTTTTCACTTGAACCTAGAATAAATTTCTTTCATGAGCCTCGAACGATTTTATCACAAAGCTAGCCTGGAACATTTTTCTAGACTAGCCTAGAACATTTTTACACACATGGTTGCTACAATAGTTCAGTTCTATCTTTCTTTGCTTTGGAGGACTTATCTGAAGCTTCTCACATGCCAGTTGAAGCGTTTAGTCAGTTAACAGATAACAGATGGAGTCTTTTAGCTAACACAATGCTACATGAAGGTAATGTTTTATGGACTTACATTTGGGGATCAAATATTTTTTTTTCCTAATAAAGGCTTATCTTCAACTGTCAAGCACAAGACAAGTTCATTCTGCTTTTCACATGGTTATGGAAATCCTTTTGTCAACCATAAAGAAAATTCTTTTTCTGGTTGCTTCTAAATGATAGGATAAGTACTCAGGAAATACTCCGAAGGAAAACCACGCCTGAATGATAGGCTAAACGTACTCGGAGATACTCCGAAGGAAACCATGCCTCTGGACAACTACAGTTGTGTTCTCTACCATCTTTCTATTGAAGAATCTCTTATGCACCTGTTCTTTCATTGCCCCTTTGCCATGTGTTGTTGAAATGCCTTAAGTCTGGCTCATCTCATTCAAGGAGACCTGTTTCTTACAATCTCTGCTTTCAGATTGCAACTTCAAAAACCTTTCTTCTTTTCAAAAAACTTCATAAACCTTTCTTCATTGAAGTTACTATATCTATGTGCTGGTCTATCTGGTCTGCCAGGAGCCAAAAATAAGTATCAACCATCACTTGATCAATGACTAGATTGTAGCGCATCGGTTTAGCCTTAGTACAACGTCTCTGCTCTGCCGTTAGAGCCGGCCACTTTGACCTTTGTCATCTCGCCATCGGCCACCATGGGATTTGTAAGAACTCTACTTTCTCTTAATGCAATACGTGCTTCAGCACACTTTTGGAAAAAAAAATCAATGAGTAGACAGCTTTGTGTAGTTAAGATGATTTTCTTTATTTCCTTTTATGTATCCCGAGCCTCGACTTGATAACCGTATGCGAACACATGGTTGATTTAGGTCACATGTGTTTAGTTTTGTGATTGAGTGATTGTCAACAAGTGAACATTTTAATTCTATTTTTGTTTTATTCTTTATGCTTCGGCTATGTTCACCGGCACACGTGGAGTGTGTCGAAGACGTATCTCTTGGTTCGTGTTGTGTAGGTGTGGAGCTCGGAGATGGTAGGCGACGGCGAGGTGAAGGGGCCAAGGAGGGCGTCTTAGGGCCGACGGACCGCGGAGGTGAAGGACGGACGTGAGGCTTGGACCGAGGGACCGGATCGCCGGGTGGCTAGCCATGGTGGCTAACATCCGGGACATCGACGAATGCAAGAGGGGCGTGGCGGCAGGACCGTGTCGATCGGGTCAAGACGGCGAAGCGTGCGCAGCGGGAGCTCGGATGACTTGGCGACTCGGGGCGGTCAAGACGGCGATGACACGTGTCGAGGAGGTTTGGTGGTTTGTCCTCAAAACCATCGGCGCGGGTTTTGGGTGGTTTGGGCCTCAAAACCCGCGGGTGCGGGTTTGGTGGTTTGAGCCTCAAAACCATCGGCGGGTTTCACGGGTTTGGACCTCAAAATCCGGGCGTTCCGGTGGACGGAAGGACGGCACGTGGCGGCATCCGGGAGATTGCGTGGAGCAAGGCTGCAGATGAGGAGGCGCGGTGGTCGTTGGATCAAATTATCCCGAGTTGGACTAAATTAGCCTTAGGGTTAGCGGTTCGGCTCATATGTATCTAGGGGTAGTTTGGGAAAGATGATTTCAGACTATATGTGGAGGATGACCTCCTCCTCCCCCTTTCCTCTCTCATTTTCGTTTTTATTTTTCCCAATTTTTAGGGTTCTTGTTTAGAGGTCCAAAGAACATCAAATTGGTGACATTTTGTGGTGATTTTCGTTTGGGAAGGGGAGCCCCAAATCTCCCTGTCGCCTCGGGCTTTTTGGATCAATCTTGTTCCTTTGTGCTGTGATTTTTCTCTGGAATTTTGGATCTTGTTCTCTGTGGTTCTGTTGCAGGGCAGCAGTCTCGGAGCTTCAGCTGGTTGAGCAGCTCAAGGGCGCCGGCCATCCAGCAGCAGGCGGCCTCCCTCGCGAGCAGGCACCCGGGCAGCAAGCAGGCGTTCGCCACCAGCACTCGAGCACCGGCCTTTGGGACACGAGCGCAGCAGCAGCGTTTCAGCAGCAGCAGTCCAAGCTCGATCCTTTGCTTCAACAAAAGGTTGAATTTTCTCTGGTGCTGTGAGTTGGCCATCGAGTCAATCGATTTCTTCTTGTGTAGGACTGCTAGATCGAGTGATTTTTGTGCGAAATCCTAGCATCTGAAGATCTCAGCCTAGTTGCTTTTTCTCTGCGCCCGCAAGCTGTTTGTTGAAATGTCTCGACGGTTTTCTCTCTGTCTGTACACAATTTCTTTACCCTGCTGTTTCAGTCTTGTGCTCGGTGCCTAGCAGAGTAGCAGTTGTCTTGTTTCTCTGACCGTGGTTTTCAAGTGCAGGTTGGAGAACAACATTTCCTTGCTGTACATGAGTTTCTAGTCTAGCACTTATTTCTGATTGATCAAAAGCTTTAGCTTGCTTCCGTGTTTTGCCTCACGCTTTATTCTTTGGAATTTATTTTCATCAAATTTATCTTGGTATTCACGGTTTTCAAGTTGGCTGTTTCCGTGTGCTAGCTCATGAGGCCAGGTAATTAAAGTTTAGGTGTTCTGCTCTTAGCGTCAAGTCCAGCAAGTCAATTTCTCACATATTCAGTTGAATTTCCGATCATCTTCTTTTATCCGAAATTTGATCGATTGAGCTCCGATTTGAGAACCGATTTTTGCGTTGGATTCTTTGAGCCGAACACTTTGCGTTTGGTATCTTGCTACCAGTTAGCACGTGTATCACTCGTATCTTTGTGAGTTAGCTTTCGAGGTTGGGGTTGAGCCGATGACCCAAAATTGAAAAGGAAAATCGAGGCTCCCATTCACCCCCCCTCTGGTCGCCGTTTCGGTCCTTCACCGTACTTTAATGCTTTTATTTATAAAATTCCAGTAGGGGGAAACCCCTCCTGTTACCTAAAAAAACATTTTTACACATGGAATAGTGTAATCTTGATAGCTCGCACCAGTAATATCCATAACCCTCCAAGCTCAGTGTGGTCCTTCCTTGGTGGCGAAGGTGGTTCATACCAGACTAGATAGAGCCAGGATGCAACTGGTGGGCATTAGTGGCTTTGCGATGCCTAGATTGGCATGTGAGCTAAACATTGTAACCAAGGAAGGTTTGGTGACCATTAATATATGCTAGAGATCCAGTTTATATAGAAGTAAAACATAAACTAGAGATTGTGTCTTAGCAACCAACACCACAATTATACGGATATATATAATCACAAAGCAACACTTCGCATGTGTTCTTCACAAACGCACGCATCTGATAACATGCGAAAATTCGCACGCACATCATTGCACACACAGCCTTATTCTATGCAGAACGCACCATGCTATTGTTCTGTCTGCTGGCTGCTACAGGAGCCTTTGACAGATGTCGCAGAGCTGCATCACCAGCCAAATCCACTGCCGTGGACAGAGAGTAGATAGAAATCTATATCACACCACACTCATATATATAGTTCAGAATCGGGCCCACATGAGGTCCCTTTCTCCTAGGCCATGGCGAATTCAACATTCTAGGTCGCTGCCCTTCTTATTCGGCGGGCAGGCTTCTACTGCTTCGCCAACAGTCAGAAAGATCCAGTCTTCTCCAATTCCATTGATGAGCCGTGCTAGTTTCATCTTGTGGATCACCTTCCATCCAGGGCTAGCTATGGCCATCTGTGCATAATTTTTCATTTCAATAAGAGAAGCGGATCATATTACCAAGAAACTTCGAATGGTTGTGTTCCATCTCATTTGTGCAAACTAAGTATGTGAGTTTTCAGGGCATGCACCTGTATGCCACAAGACACCAGCTCCTGGCGCAGTTCTTCCAGCGCTGCAAGTCCTGCGGTGTCGATGTTCACAATATCTGCACGCCGGTTGCCGGGGATCAGACAGGGTAAATGCAGGCTTATGACTGAGTGTGGAAATATATTCTCAACTCAAACATAGAAATTAATTTACTTGACATGTCAAGGACGACCAAGCAGATTGCCTCACGCTTGTCGATTACCCACCCTGTAATCCTGAAAACAAGAACCATTAATTGATAATAATATCAGAAGTGAATCCAAACAATTCCCTGTGGAACCATACAAGGGTTCGTATCTATACTTCTCTCTGATGAAATTGCCGTTGACAAAGCAAAGGAAAGAGGTGCTGATCCGTATGGCCAGAACAGCAGGTGCTTGACAAACCATTGGATACTGTTCCATGTTGCAGAATATGTTCGTCCCCTGAAGTCTACCAAGGATCTCGACTTGAGGCCAGACTGAGTGTACAACAATCTTCGCAAAGGAGATAACAATCTGCAAAGTCTCCATGAGTGGATGCATTTTTTGATGAATCAAAACAAAAGGTAAAGATGAGCTTGAACGAGTAATCATACTGCAACTGAAAGCCCAATCTCTACTGATCCGAATAGAACACCAAGGAAGGATCCCATGCATGTGAGGAAATCTATTTTGTCGACTTTCCAAAGGATGCGGACTTCCTGGAAATTGATCAGCCCTGGGAGGGCTCATAGAATGATTGATGCAAGTATGGACACTGGCGTATAGTACAGGAGCTTTGTGAGCAGCTCCAAAGCAACCATAACAGTGACAGCCATGACAACATTTGACATTGTAGTCTTACAGCCAGCAGTGAAGTTCACAGCTGTGCGGGAGAAAGACCCTGTAGACAATATCCATAGTAATGTAGTCGTCAAAATAAGTTAACAGCTGAACATATAGCACAAAAGTTTTTATTCACCTGTTGCCACATAGCAAGATGACATGGATCCTGCTACATTCATGAAGCCCATTGCAAGCATTTCCTTATTTCCATCCAATTTATAACCATTTATGACTGAAAAAAGAGCGACCAACGGCGATAGCTTCCTATAAGAAACAACAGAGAATACTCTGTGTAAGAGTAGTTCACTCCTTTATATTATGAGATATTTCTTACATTGTTCTGTGCTGCAGTTTAAGATATTCAGACAGGAAGGCGTACCGTTAGAGCAATAATAGCACAAATAAGAGCTATCTTTGCACATTCAGAAACATAGGATCCATTGAAATTTATCTGCTTGATTGAGCTCGCATTGATGCCAGCATCCACTTTTTGTATGATCTTTACACCATGCTTATCAGCTCTTGTCATATAGACCATGAGAGTAGACAATGCAACTGAGAGCACAGGTGCAATTGCTGAAACCCAGAAGAGCTTCTTATTCTTTCTACCCTGAAATTATTGGTGCCCCAAAACTTTAAATCATGCATTGAAAGAAAGAGGCAAATGACCATATAAGCAAACAAGCAAGAGAACAGTTAGATAATCTTACTATGAACCTCATGCCAAGAATGAACAAGAAGAACGAACATCCAATGTAGAAGTTCTCGGGATGCCACTGCCATCACATGCCACTGCCATCACATGCCAGATGAACATTTAATTAAAAAGAGCTTTCCAAGATCAACAAATTTTGTAAAAAAAGTGTGCAACAAGAAATATGAATATGTCAAACAAACAATAAAACGTGCATAGCAACCATACATGTAACAGAAAGCCATATCAAGATTCAAGACAAATATTCTTGTGATGTTAAAGAGAGATTTTAAATTTCCACAGGCGGATTGATTATTAGGAACATATATGATTAGGTGTAACTATTTTATTAATTAAATACAACTGGTTGCCATTGTAGAGCATTAAATACTACTTTACACATCACAGTTGCTTGAATTAAATTATTCAGTAACTGAAGAGGAAGTATGCTCTTTACTGACACACTGTGAGGCTACTTTCACTGCAGTGCAATTTTTTGAGGCGTCGCCTAGGCGTTGATGCGTACCCCAGGCACTGCAGGACGCCACAGCGTTTTAGTTATGCCATATCGCCTAAGGCATACCCCCAGCTCCACAGGACGCCGCAACGCCTCAAAAACATTGCTGCAGTGTATATTGAAACTTTTCTTACTTCTAGCACTGAAATTTCAGTTTTCTCCTCTTATTGTTACTTATCACCAGGACTTTTTAAGTACATAAATTTATTTGCAGTACACGGTGTACAGTAAGAGCTAGTTTGTTCCCACTGGTAATGGAACTATGAAATAGGATAAAAGAGATAGATTAGCCAACATGCATAACCATCGACAAGTTTCATTGCAATTTTTCAGTTCATGACTCATTCTGTGTGTTCCATTCACAGTTAAAAGATGCATGAAATGCTTACTGGTTCATGAACAGTAACCAAAACAGCTCTGATGACAGATACAACATCGGTGCTACTTGTGAAATGACTAAGCCCGAGTAGGCCCTTCAACTGTTGCAATCCAATAACAATGGCAGCTCCTCCCATGAATCCAGTGATTGCGGCATGCGCGAGAAAATCAACAAGGAATCCCAACCTCAAAATGATCAATGCAAAAGACTAATTAGTTAGTGAAAGTAAGGAAAGTAGGCTCATTGTAATCACAAGATTGAAAAGGCTCTACCTGAAAAGACCAAATGCAAACTGGAAGATACCGGGTAAAGAATGTCACGCTGAAAACTACTTTTCGATAGGAAGCTGGATCGATGGCGGGTCAGCTATCTTTTGAGCCATTGATGAAAGCAAGAGTGACACAATGGCAACCGGTCCAATGGCTACCTCCCTAGAGGTCCCCATTACAGCATAGACAAGAGGTGGCACGACACTTGTATCTTAACACAAACAACAAAACCATTTATTCAGAAGAACATAAAAAAAAAAAAAACTTTTAGTTCCAAGCGAGTTGGGGTAGGTCAAGAACATCAAAAGAAAAATAAAAGCAAAATGTGATCTTACTTACAAAGACCATACTGAGGATCCAGTTTAGCCAGATTTGCATATCCAATGCTCTAGAAAATATCAATCCAATAAAATTAGTCAAATTCTCTGTGTACACGTACTATATAGGTACTGCATAGTAACACAATTACTTATCATTAAAAAAAGTGTCACCTGCGGAATGCTAAGGCTCGCGAGAGTGAGACCAGCCATGAGGTCACTTTGGAAGGACTTCAGGCTGTAGCTTTTCCACCATTCAAGTATTGGAAACAGGCCATGCAGAATTGACATTGCACACACAGAGAGTGTGATGTGTTTATCTGTGCTTTGGTCATGAACTGCCTTTCTTAACATGCCAATGAGAACATACCACAGGCTTGGAGGCTCGGACCTTGCAGCACCAGCTCGCAAAATCTGCCCTTTGGGGTATGTATGACTTACCTTCCATGAACTCCATGGTTGGTTCTGAAGTGTTTGGGTGAACTCCTTGCTGTTGTGGGAACTGCGGCAACAGCCAAGATTCCATCACATCAGCCCTTTTGGGTCTTGCCATGGGCTCTATGGCTGGTTCTGAAGTGTTTGGGTGAACTCCTTGAGGAAATTTCTGAGATTCCATCACATCATATTGGTGACTCCAAGATCTAGATAAGCAGCACAATTCTGTGTGGATCTTGGATGCTTCACATATACTTGACTGCTCTAAGTTGGTCTTACAATATGGCATATATATAGTCCAATAGAATTATCTTGAGTCCAATTATGAAAGGAATGGATGTCCTAGAAGGGCTTGTGCTTACCAGCTCCCGATCTAAATGATTGGCTCTCCCATTCGTAAAAGTCACATTCGCATGTACAGGAAGCCCATTGTGTTCTGATAATGGAATCCACAATGATAGAGTTCTCTTTATCTCGCTAACCCGCGCAACTGCACGGGTTCCTGCTAGTTACATGTGTTCTGTACTTCTGTTAGACTTCTAATCAACGAGCTTCAGAACAAATCATAAAATCATGCTATATGCCCCTAGCACTGTTTGCAATTTTGTGCTTATCCACAAGGGAAGACAAAATCAGTAAGGGAACATGGTTGTGAAGCACACTTTCTCTTGTCTAGGTTTCTATGTTGCAAGGTTAGTCCCTTGTCTTGAGTGTGTGTGTGTGTGTGTGTAAGACCTTTGCTTTGTAGTTTGGTTGCTTCACCGATGTGCGTTGTCCGTTGCTCCTTGGTTATCTTTGAGGTTGTAGGTCGGTTGTAATAGCTGTTGGTTATATTTCTGTTGTTTTCTTTTGGCCATTGTAAAAACTCTGTTTCCTTAATGAAATATGTGCTCAGCACGTTCTCAAAAGAAATTTGTTCATTCGTCATGCTCACGTCTCAGTTGAAACTTGGCATTTCCACACCAGTATTGAGAAAACTAGTATGAATGAATGTGTGAACATTTTTCTAGTGCATTATTGTTTATAATGGACTAAACTGTAGGTGCATATGCTCGTACACACATTATTCATGGATGTCAAAGGTTGAAACTATTCATCATTTATATGAGAGCAACATGTCAGGCTTCAGCGGAGCAGCAGTCAGCACTTAAAAAAGGTGGTTCCAACCATTACAAAAAAGAGTGCTCTAGAACCAAAACATAAAAATAGCAAGGGAACAAAAAAATAATAGCACTTAGAAGTTACAACTACCTGTTGTGAGGATTTCAAGAATAGCATTTCGTATGTCTGCTCCAATCATGTGATCTTTGCCAACCAAGAAATTAAAGGCACTACAGAAAAGGTGTAAATGATTGAACTTAAAAGAGATTTGCCATAAATTCACAGTTGCAGCTCGATTTTCAAAATAGTTGATTGAAAGAAAAAGTTTAAACGGTTGAGCTTAACAGATTTTCCATACATTTTAATGCACATCTGATACTCATTTAACTGCAAATTTCAACAACTATAATTTTCAGCAAACAAAACAGAAATGTATTAGTATAACCATAGGATAAATGATGGCAGAAGTAATTTATAGTATATAAGACAGGAGTTTTTCTCTACCTATTAATGAAATGAAATGGAATGACAGAAGTAAACCAAGCTGTGGAATCAAAATGTAACTAGATTACCTTTTCTACCTACGAATGATTGATACGCAATCCTCCTACGTGTTTGTCATGTGCGGCAAGACATAAAGAAGAAAGAAGAAGGCAGCACGCTCAGGCCCAACGCACAGCCAGAGTGGTTGAACGAATGCACGTCGCGGAGTGCCTCCAGCTGATTAATTTTAGGCTCAGGTTTAGTCAGTTTCCTTGTTTAGCTGGACTCTTAGGGAGATACTTATCTGGATTGTAATTGTAACGCACTGAAAAGATGCAACTAATAGATCAATCTATTCCCTGCGTCTCCTCCTGTCTCACGTCCGTGGTTCCTACGCAGGCTACTCTCCGTGGACACGAGTTCGGGGCCGATGCATGCTGGTTTCCCCACCACCTCCATCAGTGGATCAAGAAAAAATATAAGACAGAGGCTTATCTTGGAGAATGCCTCTAATATTATCTGTGCACTGTGTATCACATGTATGATAAGTGCTGAATCTAGTTTTCATGCATTGATTACACCAGTGCTTCTTCTGAAAGATCAATTACACCATTCCTACCCAGCCAAGCCAATGGACCAAATGACTTTGCCTTAAGCGAGATTCGGATCTTAAGATTCCACCATGTGGTGGAACTTGCAAGTGCGCTGACACTGATCAGCAAACTAAATGGTTCAGCCTTTGTTTTGATAGAAGTTGACATTAGTAATGAAACATGCCTGAGTAATGAATATTGCTGCACATGCCCACAATGGTGAGTGGTGACCACTGACCATATATTTTTGCACTGTTCCCTGCCCTTTCCAAATGGTCCAGAAGGGGCATTGCAACCCAAAGTTCCAGACGAGATTTTTTTTTTTTCTCGAAAACGCAGGAGAGCTGCGTTTCATTATATTAAGAAGAAAATAATATGGGCCAAGAGCCCCAACATCCACACACACACACACTACACACACCACAAACAATTTTCATATTACATTCTCGCCTGCTAAAGAAATAAAAGCTACCACAAAAACTAACAATCAGGCCCCACTAAGACAAAAGTGTCGGGGTAGTCAAGGAAGAGAGGCCACGTGCGCCTGCTATCTCCCAAAGACGTCGTTCCTCACTGCTAACACTAAGAGCCCTTGCAATGCTAGGTGCAGCTCCGTCAAATACACAAGAGTTGCGGTGAGTCCAAAGAACCCAAGCACCTAGAACAATCAAGGAGTTGAGACCTTTCTTTTGCTGTTCCGGAGCAGCATGCCACAATCTGTCCCACCAATCATCGAACACCATATCAGTTGCCTGAGGAGCAAATTGCTGCAGCCCAACTTTGCATAACAAGGAATACCAGTATTGCCTTGCAAAGGAACATGAAACCAGAAGATGGTTAATTGTCTCTTGCTCCTGATCACATAAAGGACAACGTTCCGGACAAGGCAGACCTCGGCGGGCAAGATGATCAGCCGTCCAACATCTATCATGCTCAACTAACCATAGGAAGAACTTGCATTTTCCGGGGGGCCAAGTCTTCCAAATCCGTTCGCAAGGTCTAAATGGAATTGATCCTTGAAAGAGATGTTCATAAGCAGATTTTGCTGAGTACTGTCCTGAAGGGGATAGGCGCCATATATGAATGTCCTCTATTTCAGGATGTAAGGAGAAATCCATGAGAAGATCCCAAAGGTTAAAATACTCAACAAGTTCTCCAATGGATGAGGCTCTTCTTATATCCGAAATCCAGAGGTGTTCAGAGAGAGCTTCGGCTACAGAACGTTTCTTGATAGTTCTCTTAGTCACCAAAGCATGCAGTCGAGGGGCAACATCTATAATGCGTTGTCCATGTAACCACCTATCATCCCAAAAGAGTGTGCGAGTATCATCCCCCACTTCAGTGATTATGGCCATTGCAAAGAAGGCTCTAGCTTGCTCTGGCACCTGAATCGGAAATATGCTCCATGGCCGATGGGGCTCAATTTTGTGCAGCCATAACCAACGCATTCGAAGTGCCCATCCCATGTTCTTCAACTCTGAAATGCCCAGCCCTCCAAGCTCTCGAGGGCGCATCACCTTTCCCCAAGCTACAAGGCAGTGTCCTCTTGCCTCTTTCCTTCCTCTCCACAGGAAACCTCTTCTAATTTTGTCTATTGCCTTTATAGCCCACTGCGGTAGGTCTATTGCCATTATCAAATAAACTAGTATAATGCCCGTGCTAGCGCCTACGGCTTAAATCTTGAAGATGCTCATAAAACAACCAATTTATCTTGCCTTGGCTTCATCAGAGTATAGCTCTTACCACAAAATGACCAAAATATCCATGAATTAGAGAACCCTGCTCACATGTAACTCTGAATCAAGAACTGCATTACATAATGCTTGGCAGAACAACGTTAGCAAGCAACACATTATTTATACATATTTTTTTTTTTGGCAGGAACAGTGAATCCAAAGAACTAAAAAGATCCAAAAAAAAAACTTAATTAAACATTCAGGGAGTGTTTGGTTTGAGTTCCAAACTACATCTGCTGACAAGTAAAAATAATCTAGCACCATATAACTTTGTTTGGTCTATCTCTGCCTGCAGCAATCATGTTTCTACTACTAAGGAAAATCTTGAAACACTCAGCACACACGGCAGCTCTTGAAACACACAGGTATATTTGTCTATTACTCCATCAAACTTTAAATTGAATAGCAGAATTGCATTCCTCTTGACAGATTGTACACCATAACCAGCACATTCAGAAAGAGCATGTGTTAGCACTCAATAATAGTGTACCCGCTCTTGGTGCTCATTGTCATCATCATCATGCAAGGGATGCTCAGGCTGGTCGATGGTGCAAAAAGCTAATGATCCAGTCTTCCTCCCTCAGCACAAGTATTTCTATAAGTTCACCTCAAGCAACAGAATTTATTCACTTCGGTAAAAAAAAATGGAATTTATTCACAAATAGAGATCATTTATCAGTTACCACCACCATCAAAGGAAAGCAGATGCACTTTTATGAATAAATAGATAATTACCATTCGAAAAACATAAACTGAAGCTCCCATACCAGCAAGCATCAAATTAACCAACCTGCTCAGTTAAAAAAAAATTATTACTGTATTGATGGTAAAGTATCAGATAAATATGACCAGATAATTTTCACCTAAATTCATTATTACTGTACTGACTGAAGAACTTTCTTTTTGAGTCGGCCTAAATTTTGGTTCTTCACCTAAATTCATTATTACTTATTGGTTCCTCATAATTTTGATTCGGACTAAATCATCAAATATTAGTGTACTGACTGAAGAATTTGCTTGAGTTGGCCATGACAAAAAAAAAGCTACACTGGTCAGACAAATTTTAAAGTTCGATCTGATAGAAAGTCTACTTAGATTCACCCTCTCTACTCAATGCATCTCATACCAAAGAAATGACAGTTGTGCAGCTGAAGTCCAGTGAATACAATCAACTGGGCTGAGAATGATAACTGACATAGTTTAGCACAAATATTAGTATTGCAAAACTTGAAGAGCATCAGCAACATATTAACTACATGGTCTGAGTAAACCCACCGTTAATCACCAATTCAGGATACCTTGTAAACAATATTTGGTGCTCTTCCCTGTAGGATTCAATTCCCACATTCCAGTAGTAATAAGAGCACCAGAGTGCTGAGTTCAGTTATTAGAGAACATCACACCATTCTGGAAATCTGAACAGCATGTTCAGAGCAAAAGCAGTTCAATTACTACAAAGAATAAATAACCACCTTAGTTGATAAGAAGTTCCAGGATAATACAAAGAATCAGTTGTGTGATATGCCCAGTTTGACAGCCAAAAAAATAACAACCTGAATAGAAGATACACATGAAAAAGCAATCGTTGGGCATTATTCTTCCAACATTTTTAGAGTATTATATTTTCGGGGAACAGTGAAAAGAAAAAGAAAGGGGCTAATTTTACCTTGGTTGACTCTTGAACATGATTAGTGCAAGATACTTCAGGAAGGTGAGTGAGGCCTTCGTGAGGCCATTGGAGCCCATGAGCATGGCCAACCGGGTTCATCATCTGCTTCACGAACCCCTGCAGCAACGCATAATACCAGCTGAGCTGCAGGTATACTAACATGCAGTATAATTTTATTGACAATTAAAAGGGATTAGTAAAAGTAAAATTTCCTTTTGATTTCATCCGGCTGAATTTACGTATACACGCCATGAATTTAAGCCGGTGAAGTTAGTGACACTGAATTTGTGTGAGAAAAATCAACCTCAGAGCCTCGCCCAATCATCGGGGCACCGCTCGTAACGCCCTGGCCGAGCCATTGGGACACTGCCTAGAAAATCCTCCCAATGAATCCTCCCTACATCAAGTGGCTGCCGCTGGCTAACCTTAATGTAGATCTGAAAAAGAATCAATAATCAATAATTAAGAAAAAAATCATGGAATTAAAAAAATCAGGCAAGATACGAAATCTCACGAGCAAAGGAAGGTGCTGCTGCACCACCACCGTGAGGCGCCGTTCGCGTGCTTGCCACGCCACTACCGCGAGATGTCGTTTGCGTAGGGATTGGGAGGAATCCTGGCTGCCATCGCCACCTGAGCCATCACGCGAGGGCGTCCTTGCGGGCGTCGCCGCTCGAAGCCCCGGATGTGCCGCCGCAGCAGCCCCTGTGTGCCCCCCGATTTGGAGGAGCCTCAAGCAAGAACCGGACGACGACAAGGTGGGGATCGAGTCCATGAGCCCGTCGAGCTTCACGAGTGCAGCACACGTGTGAAGCCGCTCATGCCCTCCCCGTCCGGCTGTCTGGCGGCGTGGGGAGAGGAAGAATATCCGGCGGGGTTCTCGGCGGCGCTGAACGACCGGGAGGAGTCGCGGGCGTGGAGGGAGGCGAGGCACGCCGCGCGAGGTGGATGGTCCTTGGAGGCCGGTCGCCGGGGGAGGAGCGCCGAGGAAGAAGGGATGAAGAGGCGGCGGCAACCTGGTGCTCCTCGACGCGCGGAACGCCGCGGTGCGGCTCGACGCACGGAACGGCGCGGTGTGGCAGTCGTTCGAGCACCCCCACCGACGCGCTGCTCGTCGTGCAGTCCGCTGCGCTCCGGTGCGCGCTTCGTCGCCCAATTCTCCGTCGGCAACCTGGGATTCAGCAAGGCCTACGTCGGGATCCGAGGAAAGGAAGGATTGCTGAAAGGAAAGGAAGGATTGCTGGAAAGGAAGGAGCGCATCCATTAGGGGTGATTGAGTCGCGATGGAGGAGGAAGGTGTTTGACGTGTATTTGGCGAGGGTTAGGAGCAAGGCCCATACACTTAATCCTGGACGTTGGATGGTGTTTGAGTGATGAGAGAGAAGATTAAGGAGTAATCTGGATTGTTTATTTGAATAATTTTGAGCAGCATGAAGTTAGTGTATTAGTAGGGTGGGTAGATAGATGAGCATGGCTGTCATCACATATTGTACTTGTATTGCTCGCCCTGCCCGACTCAAAAGATCAGCTTTCCATCCAGGCAGCTGGTCGGCGATTCGATCAATGATAGGTTTTTTTTTTTTTTTTTTTTTGATTCTATCAATGATAGGTTGGGTCTGAGCCTTTGTGAGCTTCTTTAAAGAGAGAGGCAAACCAAGATATCGGCAGGGAAACTCTAAAACTTCACAAGGAAGGGCATGCTGGATTACCTGAATCTCCTCTTGCCCACATTGAATAGGATAAGCACTACTCTTCTGAACATTTGTCTTTAAGCCAGACGCTTCCCCAAATAGGTCAAGGATACCCATGATTATTTCAATGTCATTTCTCTCAGGTCGAAGAAATAAGACCACATCATCAGCATATAGTGATATTCTGTGTTGGATAGCTCTAGAGGAGAGTGGCTGCAACAAACCATCTCTTTCTGCCAATGACACCATTTGGCCAAGCACATCCATTACTAAAATGAAGAGCATTGGAGAGAGCGGATCTCCTTGTCGTAATCCTCGCCGGTGTAAGATAACCTCACCGGGAATTCCATTTAGTAAAACACGAGTTGATGAGGAGCCTAGCAGTCCACTGATGATATCACGCCAAATTTGCCCAAAACCCAGTTGTTGCATTACCTCAAGAAGAAAAGGCCATGACACTGAGTCAAATGCCTTTGAAATATCCAGCTTCAGGAGGAAACGAGGGAGCTTATGTTGATGTAAGAACCTTGCTGTTTGTTGCACAAGCATAAAATTGTCTTGGATGAACCTCCCTTTTATAAAAGCACTCTGGTTGGGGGAAACCATCTGCTGCAAGTGACCAGCCAATCTATTGGCCAATAGCTTAGTGACAAGTTTGGCGAAACTATGAACAAGGCTTATGGGTCTGAAGTCCTTCGCACAATTTGCTTCAACTGTTTTGGGCAATAGGGTGATGAAAGCTGAATTTAGAGTCTCAAAATTTCTAAACTTCCTACTCCAGACTGCTGAAATTGCCTCCATGACTTCTTTTTTGATGGTTGGCCAACACACTCTATAAAAACGCCCAGTGAAACCGTCTGGGCCAGGTGCTTTATCCAGTGGCAGCAGCTTGATTGTATTCCACACTTCTTCTTCCGAGAAGGGAGTATCAAGTTCAGAGAGATCATGAGAGGGAATCCCAAGAGCAGCAAGGTTAATCGTGTTCTCTCTTGCTCTGTTCTGTCCCAATAAGTTGGAATAAAAATCATCTATTATTTCAGCTTTCTTCTCATGGTCTGTGTAAACCTGTCCGTTCGACATTAATTGTGCCACAAAATTCTTTTTCTTGCGGTAACGGGCTTGGGCATGAAAAAGAGCAGTGTTGGCATCACCATCACTGAGCCAACTAATTCGTGATCGAAGTCGTCTTATGGTTCGCAAGAGAGAAGAAAGAGCAAGGGTGTGCTTCTTGAGAGAGTTCCTCAGCCAGATTTCCGCTGGTGTTAATGCACGACTATCCTGGGCTATTTCCAGCTGATGTAACACTTCCCTTGCAAGACCAAGTTGGGTTTTTACATGCCCCACATTCTTCTGACTCCAACTTTGTAGTTTGTGGGATGTTGCCTGCAGCTTACGCGAAAGAGTTTCAAATGGGCAGGGGCCAACCGGAACTGCATTCCACGCCTCCTCGACCGCTTCCTGGAAACCCTCAAGCTTTGGCCAAAAGGCCTCAAAATGGAATCTTCTTTTTCCGGGCTTGATATCATTTAAGCCCAGTATTAGTGGACAGTGATCAGAGTCATCTGATGATGCAGATTGCAGTAAACAATTAGAGAACAGCTCCTCCCATTCAATTGAACATAACACCCTATCAATTTAACTGATACATGATTATTTGTCCATGTAAACTTACGCCCATGCAAGGGTATTTCTTTGAGACCAAGGTCATTGATAAGACGCCGAAAACGACCCATCATAGCTTGATTGAAATTATCATTACTCTTGTCTTCTTCCCTGTAAATTAGATTATAATCTCCAGCAATTGTCCACGGACCAAGACATGCTTGTCTGATATCTCTAAGTTCTTGCAGAAATTCAATCTTCTGTTCAGTTCCCTGTGGGCCATAGACACACGTGAGCCACCAGGGGTGATTATCCCTTGAAGAGAACTGGACTGACACGCTGTGATTATCCACCCTGGTGAGACCAGTGACCCCAACTTCACGTTTCCAACTCACAAGGATTCCCCCACTAGCGCCAACTGATGGCAAAAAGATAAACTGATTGAAATCAGCCCCAAGCATGGAGAGTACGTCTCGCTGAGAAATGAATGGCATTTTCGTTTCTTGTAAACAAACCACATCCACCCGGGCTGAATCAACCAGAGTTCGGACAGCATCCTGTCGACTTATAGAATTTAATACCCTTACGTTCCAAATCAGAATTTTTGTTGGATCCATTATGAAGCTAAGAAAAATACGACCGAAGCATGCTTTACTGCTACACAGCTTCCTGGACAAACAGAGCCTCACTGCTGTCCTCTATCAGCTCCTTTGGCGTACGCCATCCGAAAAGACAAGCCAAGGCCAACAAATGACTGTCAGACAAGGGTTGAGAGAACAGCTTGGCGTACTCGTCAAGAGCAGCTTCATCAATCCCTTCATGATCCTGGAGAACTCCCAAGGATCGCATGACTCGCTTCTTGTGTCTGCTCTGCTCTTGGTTAATAGGGAACTCAACGCCGACACCGGCAAGACGACGGCTGCGCCGTGGTGGTGCCGCCGGCATCATGGCTTTCAACTTGAATTTTGGTAAGCTCGGGTAGGCAGCACGCTTGTGGTTTTCATGGCTAGCTTGTTGAAGAAAAATTCACATCAGAGGCTGCAGTACTTCCCTGACCAGGAAGAGTAGTCTGGGCGTCGGCTTCAGCCGATGTAGGCGGAGCTGCTGCCATACCTGCCAAGCTCACCAACCCGGGAGGGGAGGTCAGGAGCGGAGGCATGGCCGCAACATCAACACCCGCATCCCTGTTAACAGTCAAGGTTCCTTCTGTTGACGGAGTTGCAGCTATGGCTGTGACGCCCACCGGTCCAGGTGGAAAGGACGGGAGCGGAGGCACAGCTGCCACGTCGACATCAACAGGCCTTGCATTGAGGGTAGCTCCCGCTGAAGACGGTACTACAGCCATGCGAGGGGGAGAATGCGCCCTAGTGCGCCTCTTGCGTCTGTAGGAGACCTTGAGTGCCCCATCATCAAGAGCTGAGGAACCATGCGCCCTTGAAGCCACGGTCTCCACGAACACGAGTGCCTCCAAGGCATCGAGAGATGAGCTCTCCCTGGTGGCTCCTCATTTGTGGATCGGATCTTTCCATGCTCACTACCAGCAGCCGGAGACAGCTGACGAACTTCATTGTTGACAGGATACAAGCGTGCAGCGGTAGACGGAGTCGCAGCCATGACTTCAACGCCCCCGGAACCCGAGGGAACGGGGTCGGTCTTGAGTCACTGCCACCACTACCTCGTCCACCGGCTCGGCCATGGCTACCACACTAGCCGGATGAGAATCTGGGGCGGAGCCTTGACCACGCCCTCCTCATCGGCCACCCCTACCGGCGTAGTGCATAGCGCCGTCAGGGCCTGCAAGGCAGGACCGGGTTGAGGGTCCTGACCTGCTTGTTGGGCCGCATCAGAAGGAGGCCCAATATCACAGAAGACAGGTGCCAGGTCCAGATCCAGCAGGGAGGGGCGATGTGGCCATGTTGGGGGGAGTCGGCCCAGAAACTGCGCCCCGAGTGGCTGCGGAGGGTACGTGGTGGGAGTGTCGAGAACCGACTCCCGGCGCCTGAGGGTGGGTCCCCCAAGGATTCTCGACTCATCCCATTAGGGTTATAGGGCCGCGAGGTTACGCACGCCTACCTCAACCACCACCACCTCAACAACCGCCTCCTTTGCTTCGCAGTTACTAGCATCAATCCCGGCATGCAAGCGCATTGACTCCACCGCTGGCTCATCAAATGCGAGGCCCATGCCTGAGCCCATGCCCGAGCCGTTGCATGGAGGAGGATGCACGCCGAAGATACGTGCGTGCAGGTCGCGTTGGACAACGAGCACGCAGCAACGTCCTCTGCGGGCATGGCCCCCACGGCTCCTGCGCGGCACTCCACCGGCTCTCATCAAATGCGAGCCCCATGCCCGAGCCCATGCCCAAGCAGCTTGCATGGAGGAGGATCCACAGCAGGGACCACTCCGCGCACAGCCTCCGCAGCTTTCCGAAGGTACGTGGCGCGGGGACGCATCGGGCAACGAGCACGCGGCAACGTCCTCCGCGGGCATGGCCCGGTCTTCGGTGTTGCATGTTGACGTTGGAGCACCGCCAGGGGACCACTGGGCGCCCGAGTCGCCGCATCATGGGTGCGCGGGCCCGGCCGCCCGTGGGACCGGGCCCCGCCCCGCCGGATTCGGCCACGGGGCGATCCTCGGGAGCCACCAGCGCCGGGGAAGGTGTCGACGACGGGCGGCTTCTTCTTCGGCGAGGGTGAAGGTCATCCTCGAGATCCTCATCCTCTCACGGAGGAGGAGAAGGAGGCCGATCCCGAGTCGCACCAAGGAGAACAACCGAGATCTTGATGGGGTAGGATAGCATCCGCACACCCGGTTCTCGGGCAGTCCGCCATGGGGGCTCAACGATCTCCAACGTCATTTCGTAGGGAAACAAATAGGATCGGAGCACCACGCCCTCACCTGAACACATCCCGCCGATCCGCATTACTCGGGTGTACCCCATCAATCCAACAGACGTCATCAAGAAGAAGATCGGTAGTTGTCAAATCCCAAGCGTGGGTAGGGATTCCAGTAATCTCCACTTCCACCGCAACGGGCAGAAATGCCGCCGATGACTGGAGGAATCGAGTCCACCGCATGACGCGTGCGCCGGGCGTAGGTGGTGATGATAGCCCGTCCAACATTTGAAAACGCGATCCCCGAGCTCTTCGGTAGGCAAGATAAAGAGGTAGCTCGACGGGCCCCGTGGAAGTAGGGTCACCCGAGGTTTCCTCGATCTCAAACCTATGGGCAACAGTGGCGCGAATGAACTCCGCCGCACCAGGCATTGAACCTCCGATCATGGTCAAAACCAATGCACAGCCTCAGGGCATCTTCCCCGCCCGAGACGAGACGCTTCGAACGATCCAGATCCGCCTTGGTTTGGTTGACGAAGTCCCGGGCGGCGACAGACGCGTTGTCGGCGTTGGGACCAAGATGGCCCCTTCGTCCTCTCCCGAGCATCGTCGGCCTTAGCGCCGCCCGCCACGAGCCCGCGGCTTATGCGCCCCGGTGACGCCGCTTGCGCCCATGGCCCCGGCCCCCATCGGGGGGGCGCCCCGAGAGGCGAGGTAGTAGGCCTCGTCGTCGTTGCCTCCATCATCTTTGGTCGCCAGACTAGCAGTTTCCTCGGTCGCGACCCCGGAGGCAGGCAGGGGGCCGCCGGACGGCAGGAAGCTGCGATGGCCCGAGCCCTGCAGGAGAAGCATCTAGGGCGAGACCAGCAGACGCCGCCCCCTATGGCTAGTGGCGAAGCAGCTGAAACATCACCCACGAAGATCACTTGGGATAGAGCGACGGAGGGGAGCTCCCGCCGGCGCTCTTGGCGGGAACGGCGCTCTCCTTGGTCACCCAGCCTTCGCGGTCGGGCAGGCGCCGCCAAAAGCGCGGGGACGCCGGTCGCCGCGACGGTCGGGATGACAGCGGGCGGCGCGCACGGAAGAGCCGGGCGAGACGGTAGCCGCAACCCAGCCTGACGAAAGCAGCTCGAGTCCGCCACCGGGGAGGAGGCGTCGCTAGCGAAGGCCCCCAGTGGGTGGCGGATTGACGCCGCCCCGAGAGGACGTCTTTGAACGAGGGCAGGGACTTGGGGGACAACTCCTCCGCCAACGCTGGAACTTGGAGCGTCCCCGCGATGGCGCGAGGAGTCGAGTGGGGGTGGATTCCCTCAGGCGCCGGAGAGGGCGAGGCTTGGGTGGACGCCGTGCCCAGGAGCGGTCTAAACCCTAAACCCTAATCCGGGCGAGATTTGAATCACAGCAAACATGGAAGTGGTCTGAGTGGTTTGAGCACTTAGGGCTTCTCAAGTGGACTTTCAAAAGCGACTCATGGTGGAGGTGGCATGCTAGGAGTCGGTGAGAAAGATTGAACCGACTCACCTGAGTCGACTCATTGCCGGTGAAAAACATTAAAATAAAGAAGCACGAACAGCTGATGACTTCGTGTGAGAGAGCAGCCGGACAAAAGCAAGTAGGAAATTGTTTATTTGACAACAGAAATTGTTGTAACTTGGTTGTACAGTTTTTTTGTTTGTTTTGCCTTTATTTTTCTAATAAAAATATGGCAAAGTTTTGCGTTCATTAGGAAAAAAGTAGTGTTATCAAATCAATTGGTGCCGTGAAAGAAACGGAGAGAAAAAGAAAATTTTAGTTCCATCCAGCCCTCGTCTGGGCAGTCTATTCTTGTCCAGTGTTGGAGATGACCCTTGATGCCTACTTCCACTCGTATACTGAAAATCTTCATATCATACGGCATCTTTAGTGGTGAGTCGATGCATCAAATAAAAGGACGGCCACGTCAGTTTTGAATGAGTCGATGTCTGAGCTAAATGAATCCTATGCACAAATAAACACAATACTATTGCAACTGCTTTTTTTTTTTTTTTTTTTCTAGCTGGCTGGCAAGTTTTTTTTACTTGCCAGGCAGCTAAACTCTGCCCCAAAACACACAAACAATTGATTTGATAATACTTGCACTGGTAAAAAGAATTATATAGCTTTTCTAGCATAGTTTACCATTCATCCCTCTCTCTCTTTTCCTCCCTCCTGGCCTCCTCCTCCAAGCTTCGAGGAAACATCAAAGGAAGCTGAGCTAGCTCAGTTGGTCCAGGGTGTGGATGTATACCAAAACCATCTAGGTTCAAGTCCTCGCTTGGTTGCTTATTTTCTTAGTCCCCCTAGGCCGGTCTAGTTTATTTTTTAGGCTTTTTCATGGATGCCATTGTAAAAGTGCACTACTCACCAAGTACCCCTCGAAAAATTCGGACTTTCACAGATGACATCCACACTTTGAAGTCTTTCGTGTGTGCCCTTCCGTCTGTGTGCGGTTTGTTTTCCTCCGTTTGGGCTCGACACACGCGGGCCGGGATGCCAAAATGACCACCGATGCCCTCCTCTTCTTTCTCATCCCTCTCACCGGCAAGCAGGCCACAGACAAGGGATACTGAATTCAGAGTTTGGGCGATCTTTGGCCATGCTGAATTTCTTGTTGTAATTAAGAGGTGGTTTTGAATTTTTCAAGACCATCACAATTTACAAAACATCAACAAGCAGACATATCACTACGAATCAACAACAGAGTGAATGAATTAGGAGAAGGTACTGTTACTTATCAATTACCTCTAGCCTGCCCTTGTGAAGTTCAGGATTGCACATGTTCCCTAAGTTCCAAACAAGATCGCCGCGCATACAGAACACCACGTCCCGGAGCGACCCGTCCTCTCTCCGTCTCCGGAGCTCCTCAAGCCTGTTCCTGATGAGCTCCTCGTCGTAGAAATCCGCCTCATGGACCTGATCAGACATCTTGTCGAGCACCTTGGCGGCGCGCGCCCAGACCTCGTACGTCCCGGCATGGAGCATAGCCTTCTCGTACTGCCTGCGCCGGCGCGCGAGCGCCGCCCTCGACCGCGCGACGCCGTGGGTGTTCCTGAGGTGCAGCCAGGACGCCACCACCGGCAGCGCCGCGCTGCGCGCGCGCGAGATGGCGGCGTAGGCCGATGGGACGACGGCTGCTCTGGCGCGCATGGTCACGACGGGCGCGTGCGCGGCGGGCGTGCAGGGCGGTCGCGGCGTGCCGTCGTGGGCGAGCAGAGCAGGCCGTCGCGCGCGGTCCCGGCGGCCGTGCAGTGCGGTGGCAGCGGCGCGGGCGAGCGCGGTCGGCCTCCTCCTTCCCCTTCTCTCTCTCCAGACGTGCAGGGCCCGCTTGCCGGTGAGGAAGGAGTGGAGGAGAAAGAGGAGGGCAACCTGGTCATTTGTCACCGTCAGGCCCACCAGTCAGATCCCTAAACTGTGGAAAACTAACGGCTGGCGGACGGAATGGCACACGTGAAAGAGTTCAAAATGACGCTGGCACACATGATAGATCGAATTTTTCAGGGGTATTGGTGAGTAGTGCACTTTTTATAATAGCATCCATGAAAAAACCTCTTTATTTTTACCACTTTCAACAAGTACCACTGCAGTTCAGTTTCTACCAAAGTGAAACAAGGTGCATCATGTATGCTTCTTTCGTAAAGTTTTTTTTTGGCTGAGTGAGGATTAAGTCCTATATAGTGGATTTGAGGGATCTAATTTGTGAGCTATGTTGGAAGATGTATATAGGAAAAAAAAAAACAGCAGCAGCAGAAGGGTCGTGGTTTGGGGCCTCTTGGAGTTGCTCTAAACTATCTCATTTCTCAGGAAATCGAGGGCGAACCTGAGGGCTGAGGCCAAGGCCGACGCGGGCTCTGGCTCCCCTATTCTCGGGCGTTGCGTTTCGCTCCATCGCTGCCTTCCTCACCGTCCGTCCATCCCCTTCTCGGCTCCTCCTCTCCTCCCAACGCGCCGCTCCCTTCATTTTAGTGGCCATCTTGCACGACGCCTGGCGGCGCACACAGCACATAGGCGGCCGCGTGTCCGGCGGCGCGAGCCCGGAACTGGGACCGGAGACCGGGAAGAACCACGAATGGGCCTGTGGAATGGTTGAGCAGCCTGGCAAAAATGGTAAAGCCCACTAGGCTGGCCTGTTGTATATTGTTGGGCCGTTCATGGCCTAAAAAAGGCCCTTGCAGGCGGCACGCCCTCCTATGCGCCCGGCGGCTCCTCCTCTCTTTTCTTCTTCCCGCTTTTCTCTGTTTCTTATAGGTTTCAAAAGCGTAACTGTATATTTTAATCTCCTTTAGTTCTTTTTTTTTTTAAGATAATGGAACAATGTTCCTTTAGTTCTTACTATTAGGTCAAGGTTTCAACCCTATTTAGTTTTCCTTTTCGCGATCGGGCCTTCACCCGTGTCATCTTTGTTTAGGAAGAAGCAGTAAAAGAAAAACTTGTTTAATTACCAAGTACGAGTACACATCATGAAGATAGCACCAAACATGTTTTGTGAAGCTCAAGGAATGTTCTTCCCACATCAGGACTGTTTCCCCATATAGGATGCAAACATACATTCTGTTTGTCAGCATTTGCAGTAACAACACCTTCATAGGATGCAAAGCCGCATCGCTTATGGCATTATCCTTAGCAGTACTAATAGTAATAAGTAAAGTAACGCATGCTCAACATGCGAGAGCTGTGCCCTTATGAGCAGCTAGACAGGCCTCCACTGCTTCACCTACTGTCATGAAGATCCAATCTTCTCCTACTTGGTCGACCACCCGCGACACTTTCATCTTCTGAACTGCCTTCCATCCTGGACTGGCTATAGCCATCTGCAGGTAGTTGTTTCAGCATTATAACCGGGAAATTTGGCATTCTATGTCTATTTTTACCCAAACCCAAAGGTACCCTGATCAATTCAGTACTTCACCTGTATGCCAAGTGACATCAACTCCTTGTGTATTTCTTCCAGTGCCGTGAGACCTGAAGTGTCGATGTTTACCACACCTGCAAAAAAAACAGGAACATGGGCATACATATTTTTGTATCAGATTAGCACTGAACATGGACTTCACAGCTACATTGGAGTATATTCCACCTACTATAAAATTGAATTAGCTAAAAAAGTCGAGCATCTCTTTTTATAAATCTTGGAGATTCTGGGGGCACTTACTTGACATATCAAGGACAACTGCTTGTATCCTCTCTCTCGCTTTTCCATTTGGGTTCTCCACTTCTTCCCGAACCCACTCTATGATCCTGATTGAACAACATTTGTTGGAGAATTTGTATAGAACATTTTATAAACTCATATTTATATATTGAGATTGATCGTACCTTTCTTTGATGAAAGTGGCATTGATGAAACAGAGGAAGGATGTGTCCATGCGTATCGGTAGCACAGTCGGAGTTTGGCAAGCTACAGGGTATTGTCTGATGCTGCAGAAGATGTTTGTTCCTTGGAGCCTGCCAAGAACCTCTACCTGAGGTCGAATCGAATGTATGATGATCTTTGCGAAGGAAATGGCAAGCTGCAGCAATCAACACCACCACAAAGTCAGGAAAAAAATGAAAGATAATTTTCAAATGGAGTATCTGTATCAAGCATCTTACTGCAACTGCAAGTCCAATCTCCACCGACCCAAACAGGACACCAGCAAATGCGCCAAGGCAAATGAGGAAATCCATCTTGTCGATTTTCCATATGTTGCAAGCTTCTTTGATGTCGATCAGTCCCGGAAGAGCCGATAGGATGATGGAGGCGAGCACCGCCATGGGCGTGTAGTAGAGGAGCTTCATGAACAGCTCCAAGGCGATTAACACGGTGATGGACATGACGATGTTTGAAACAGTCGACCTGGCGCCCGCGCTGAAGTTCACTGCTGTTCTGGAGAATGAACCTGTCGGTGAAATTTGTCAGACATTATGCTCAGAAAAGGATACTTTCCATCTTCCAGAAAGATTGCAGCAGCCATCAGTCAGTAGCCATATTGATTACCTGTGGCCACATAACACGAGGACAGAGATCCAGCAACGTTCGAGAACCCCATCGCCAGCATCTCCTTGTTGCCATCAAGTTTGTACCCTCTTACCGAAGCGAAAGATCGACCGACGGCGATGGCTTCCTAGGAGAGGCAATGCAAGCTTTCTCTTTCAGCAATCCGCATTTCAAATTTGAGAATTACACCGTGGAACACACGATGAACGGCTTACTGCAGCCGGCAAGTACGTACCGTGAGTGCGATGACTGCGCAGATGACGGCGATCTTGGCGCATTCCGTGGTGTGCGGCCCATTCAGGTGTATCTGCTTGGCTGAACTTGGGTTTAAGCCTGCGTGCACCTTCTGAATGATCTTGACGCCATGCTTGTCGGCCCTTGTTGCGTAGACTGCAGCAGTGGACAGGATGACCGAGAGCAGAGGTGAAATCGCTGACAGCCAGAACAACTTCTTGTACCTCCTCCCCTGCCATTAATCAAGTAGTCATCGTGTGGGTTTAGTAAGTTACCGTCCGATCTGTATATAATATATCATGAGCCAGTAAATGGTTGGATCGAATCTTCTTACGATGAAGCGTGTGGTGAGGATGAATATAAGGAAGGAGCATCCGATGAGGAAGTTGCCCGGGTGCCACTGCAGTTGGATGACATGCACAACACAGAGCCACAATATATATGAGGATCGGACATGATACGGAGAACATGAGCCACATGAGAAGCGGACATGAGTAAAAAGCCAAGCACAAGATGGCGGTGTTGACATTGAGGTAAAGGTGGGTGGATTCCATAATCCAATACTAAACAGTGCACAGGCAAGTGGCCATGGTCCTTCATCCAAAAGGTTCCTGTACCGTAGTGTGAGGCTGAAGATATACTAGTACTATTGTTCCAAGTAATGACCGTGACTAATCATTGTGCCTCTGATTCTCTTTGTGGGAGTGGGGCGTGCTCATCTCATAGGTTTTTTTAGAAGGGACGACAAAAGCTTTGCCACGATTTATATTAGATGGAGAAATTAAAAATACAAATGTTGGACCTAGTTTTTTTATTGGAAACCAGGCCCCAAAAACCACCAACTAGGTGAGTGCTCCTTTATTATATTTAAAAAAAATGCCCGGCATTTTGGTGGCCCCGAGAGAGACAGAGACACCGACTCATGACTCAGCGGGTCATGAAATACGCGTGAAGTCGTGTTGTCGAAAAGAAGACTCACCGGGTCATGAAGCGCAGAGCAGACCGCCTTGACGACAGAAACAACATCGGTGCTGTTGGTGAAATGGCTGAGACCAAGCAACCCCTTGAGCTGCTGCAGCCCGATCACGATGGCCGCCCCGCCCATGAACCCCACAATGGCAGCGTGAGACAGGAAATCCACGAGAAACCCCAGCCTGGGACGTGACGAACCGACACAGGTAAGAAGACCATACGTCTCGACGAGACTCGACGTGGGAGCAGAGAAGCGGCAAACGGCTGGCGTACCTGAAGAGGCCGAAGGAGACCTGAAAGATCCCGGTAAGGAAAGTCACCGTGAAGACGAGTGACTTGTAGGTCGCCGGGTCGGCGGCCGGGTCGACGACCTTCTGGATCATCGACGACAGCAGCAGCGAGACAACGGCGACTGGGCCGATGGCGATCTCCCTCGATGTCCCCATGACAGCGTAGATCAGCGGTGGCACGACACTCGTGTCTTTCATCAGAGAAAAAGGAAGTGGTACGGAAGAATGAGTGATGATCTAGAGAAAGAAACTGGCGCAAGCTAAACTGTTCTGAACAATCAATCATGGAGAGAGAGGAGGCTTGTGATTGTTGGTACTTACAAAGACCGTACTGAGGGTCCAGTTTGGCTAGGTTGGCGTATCCAATGCTCTACAATGTCATAATCCGAGATCCAAAGGAGTCACATGTCAGATAAGGACGAGAAAGAAAAAACTCCACATGCACATCAGAAAACGTCGAGGCAAAATCTATGATCCTTGAAGTGTACTGTATATGGTGGCTGCTGACAAGTAGTAATAACTGATGTTTTGTCGCAGGATTAATTATGTTGGAGATTTAGTGCATCAAACATTTGTCACTTCAAGACGTCCTGAATTAAAGGAGTCGTCTAGCCAGGTTGGTTGTTTATTTCTTGGTGAGATCAGTACTAATAAGTGAAGACGTGTGTGAAGTAGTTTTTCCAGAGGAAACAGCTAAAACTGACGCGTGAAGTGAGCAGGCAAGCGTGTAGCATGACCGCCAGCCTACCTGAGGGATGCCAAGGCTGGCAAGAGTAAGGCCGGCCATGACGTCACTCCTGAAGGACTTGAGGGTGTAGGTCCTCCCCACTGCAGCACCGGGAACACGCACTGCAGCGCCGTGAAGATCCACGGGCAGCGCGGCTCCCGGCCACCGCCGCCGGGGGCCGTGGCCGGAACGCCTTGCCAACCACGCCGACGAGCTCCTCGCGCAGGCTCGGCGGGCTGGGGCTGTTGAGCACAAGCTTGGCCGTGTCTGGCCGCTGCTTGTTGGATGATACCTCGAAGACGGACACGGTGGCGGCCGACTCGACCGCTGCCGATGCCTCCATAGCTGAAGGCTCTGAAGTGTTTGGGGAAACTCGGGAGCCGGAGCTCCCTTGGCTTTAAAAGGGCTCTTGGTTCTAGCGATTGGACGGAGAATCTTGCGGTTGGCGTGACAACGATCAGAGGGAGAGGCAGGCTAGAATTCCTCCTCTCGTGTAAACATCACCGGCTATGGGAGATCGGATCACATATATGCATGGACGGCGATATGATTCTCTGGCAAGAGGCCGGTTAGAGGAAGAAGACATCCATCTCCTCCCCGTGCATGGATGAGCCCCGCCCCGGTAGAGGGAGGAAAATGCTCACTTGCAGGGGTGTGGATGCCGGAGCAAGTCTGACATGTTGCTATATATGGGCTGCCCCGGCTGTGGGTGTGGTGGACTCATAGTGGACTGCTATGGACCATGCCACAATGCAGGCCACATGCATCATCGGTCACCGGGGTGGCCACCGAGGTGGGCGGCGTTTCGGAGTGCCTTTTCCCCGAGATCTCCTTTTCTCCTTGTCCTCCGCACGCGACGATTGAATGTGCTGCTGCTAGTGCATTAGGAGGATGTTTGGCAGGGCTTTGGATGAGCCGGAGTCGTTTGGAAACGGCTCCAGCTTCTCTTCTTTTTTTCTTTGCAAAAACGGCTCTTTCTAGAGAAGCAGGAGCTGAGAAGGAGCTTGAAGACATTTGATTTTTTTATATAAATATATAGTTTTTTATGTATTTAGATATACATTATGTCTAGATACATAATAAAAAACATGTATCTTATACTTAATTTGGAAGTGAGGGAGCACTACTTTGAAAATCGATTAGTTCTTTACAAAACAAAAACACAGAAAAATCGAATCCCGTAAAACAAACAGTTTTCTATGCGTGTATCGTCAAAAAAAAAATACACACAGAAATACGTTGACAAAAAAAATTCAATTTTTCTGACAAATAACACACAGAAAAATATATTTATAAATATATTTATGATGGTAGTGTACACCTGAAAAAAAATAAGTTGATCACATTGTAATTTTTTTGTGATTTGTTGATTTTTATTAGGTGTATATTGGCACACAAAGAAAAATGGAAGTATTTTTCTGTGCGCTTTTGTATTTTTTTTTCTATGGGTTTTCTAGAATCGCATGCGGGGAAAATGTAATTTTTCTCTGTGTACCGAGAAATACACACAGAAAAATTCAACACGCATAGGACTATTCTATTTTCCAGTAGTGGAGTACTAATAGTCCTCTATCTACATATTGAGCCTAGTGATAAAAATAAATGATAATAATCTAATTGGAATAAAACAATATCGAGCGTATAAGATCGAAGGAGGATGTCTACAAAAAAATTGGACATAATTATTGATATTTATATATTCCTTATAAAGCTAATCTCCACTATAAGCTATATGTCAACATGCAAGCTACCCACATCATCTCCCACTAATAGTTATGTCATCCCGCTAACTTTCAATCTCTTAATACAAAGTGTCCATATATTGCTATTAAACTTTATCATTCCATTCTTATAATTGAATCTAGTTCTGTTAGTTTTTATTGGATTCTTCTATTGCCTTGTTCAATTTTTGATAAGAATATATGTAAGAGCACGTAGGTTTAACTCACACATGCAATTGTTTTATTTCTAAAAAAAGTCCCCAACAATGGATAAGGTATATCTCTCTAGTTATTTATTTTCTAAATATTCCATTCCTCTGGATCAGGAAAAGGACACGACTAGGTTAATTCAAATGTTTGACGTTTATTTGAAACATCAATTATAGTCATAACATCTCATACAACATTGTTCTCCACGTGCAAACAACACGAGAGCGACTAAAATTCAATTCTGATTACCTCTACCATGACCAAGTGCAAACCAGTCACAAATGTCGCTGGTAGCCGATGACACTAAAAATATCTTGTTCTCGGTGAGAAGCTCAATAGCCTTTTTTTTTTTAAAAAGAGAAGCTAGCTTAAGAAATAAGAACATGAAATACATGAGATCGATATGTTCTCACACCCAAATATTCTTGTCAATGAAATGAATAACTTAGGTGTGAAGCAAATTCAAGACGGCGTGTACACTCAGAATCCTTCCCAAGCCTGCAGAGTACAACATGATCATCTCGATCCATCATTCATGAGAACAATATTGATGAGATCATGCCCAACCAAGCCATCAACAAGAGCGTCGCTCACAAACTTCGCATGGGCATCAACAACTCTTATTCACCTACACGGAGCACCAAGACCATCTTTGCTAAGCAAGCACACATGCATGCAAGAGGAATATAAGGCGTCAAGAATAAAGCTCAAGTGAAGACGACGAGGAGATCCAGGATAAAGAATAAGTTGAAAGCTCCACAAGTGAAGATGAGTTCCACAATGTCATACTAGCCATGCAAAGAAGGCGGACAAGCATGTGAATATGAAAGGAACATGATGTATTACTAACTATAAGAGGGGAGGGGTAAATTGGGTCACTAATAAAGAATTTAATGTAGGGCTTCTCTCATGGGCGGATCCAGGATGGGAACAGGCTCGCTGCGAAGTCCGTGTACAAAGATCCACGTCCGGAACGCCAAGCCCGCAGAGTGCTCCTCAACAAGTGGAACGGGATCAAGAGAGCGGACGATCCGTCCAACACCCCGGACCCGGTCCTAGTAGCATGCTTCCACGAGCTTCTCGGCCGATGTGTCCACCCCCTGAGCAGCTCACAGTCGGGGAGCTCTTCCCCGCTGATGCAGCCCGGCTCCTTCGTTGAGCTGGGCGAGGAGTTGTGAAGCGGACCAGCGCGCTCTCTTCGTCGCACAACTAGTATCAAGACTTAGTACAACCTAGCTTGCTGCGCCCGTTTCAGCCGGGCGACTTGTGTCGTGTGTGACCTTCTTACTTGATGGCATCTCGCCAAAGAGTAAGTAGGATGTAATCACAAACTCTGATTTCCCTTAATGCAGCACGTGCACAATGCACGCTTTCGAAAAAGAAAAAGAAAAAAAAATGGAAACAGGCCAGGGGCCCAAATATGAAGATTTAAGATTAAAGCTGGAGATTAATGGTGATTTAAGCTAAGTTGCAGTAATTAGTGAAGCAATCAACCTCATTACGGGGGCTGTAAGCCTGTAACCCTGGCAGCTAGTGATAACTCTTTGTGGTGCAGGTGCGACCATGCATTTGCATGTGCTCATCACATTTTTTTTTCCCAATCGTTAGTCAACTCTTCTTCTGCAAGTGCGAGCATGCATGTGCTCATCACATTCAGTTACTACATATATCTCGAAATTTGTTATTATGCATAAAGATTCTAACATCAATTATATGCTAAAAGAATATTGTGAACACACATATGACCCATGTACTTTTTTTTTGCGACCGCCACACATATGACCCATGTACTGATGCACACATTTCGATTATGGGAGAAGAGAGTAATATAATTTCGTTTGGTATCATCTGTCGCCTCAAGAATGTCAACTTGGCTAGTGTGGATGCACCAATGTTGCTACTTGCTGTGGATACATCATACACATGCTGGTTCAGCTGATAAGCATTGGATCACGCACATATACGATAACGCTAGCTGTTTGTGGCAATCATACAGCTTGGCTCTGGGACTGCGTGGACTATATGAACAGGATTCAGCAATAATGCCCTCAGCCAAAGAGAAGTATTTATCTGCATTATTAGTTAGTATTAATTGTGTGGCAGGGTGGTGAACATAATATTTTGTTCAACCGTGACACTGATTTGTGTCACTGATGACGGCAGAATTTGCAAAGACGTCGACAAATACGCTCATCATAACCACATAAAAAACTACACCCAACCCCCCAACCCCACCCGGCAGCTATACATAGTAGTAGTTAGTGTTGTAAATACACGCCGTCCGGATCCCTCTCCGGTTCCCGTCCCTCCCGATAGCACCGTGAAGACGTGGGAAGTTGGTGTAGATCGTCCGTTCCCTTTCCCACAAGCACACACACCAGGAACAAGACACAGAGATAAGTAGATGTATGATGGAGCCAATTCTCATTATTAGAACATAGGTTATATGCTTGATTCTTCATGACATAAAAGGTAGGACCCCAATCAATTTTTCTAATGGGGTATTTTCTCAATCCCACAATTAGAGGATTCTTAACAGTTAGCACGAAGACCGGACAACAGAGCACGATCCTAAATCCTATGAGCCAATGATAAGGCAAAGCGCACTACTGCATAAAATTTTAATCGTGGCGGTTTTTTATTTACCGCAACCACCATGAATGCAAGGCCACGGTTAATAATCGATCGATTAACCGTGGCGGTTTTTGTAACAGCCCAAAATCGCCACCGTTAATATTAACCGTGGTGTTTTTTAGAAAAACTACATGGTTAATGCGTAAAAGAAACAAAAAAGAAAAAAAAAGCCTAGATCTAGACCTCGATGGGCCTGGATTTGGGCTCGCTAGGGTTCGCATGCCGTCACCGCCGCCCGCTGCCTAGCCTCCGCGACCGTGGGGATCCACGAGCCCGAGGCTCCGGATCTGGGACCTCCATGGCGCCGAGAGCCTCGAGGCCGCCGCCGCAGCCCTTGCGCCGGCTGGATGCGCGACCTTCATGGCATCGGGAGCCGAGGTCCTCGCCCTGGATACGACCTCCACACCGTCCGGATCTACAAGGGGAGGGGGGCCCGCCCCCGCCGAGGGGATGGGGGGAGCGCCACCGCCTGCTCTTGGGAAGGGAATGGGCCGACCTTCTGGGAGAGGGGATGCGCCGCCCGACCCGCCGGGGAGGGAGGGTGTCGCCGGTCTTGTCCAATGCCTGCAGGATTCACAGCGGAGAGGCCGGATCCGGCCACCACGCTATACCTGAAAGCAAAACTAGCCCGGCCCGACCACGGGCCCGCCCGCGTCTCGACGGGGTTTTGGCCCACCCACGAACCTTACCGACAGGGCCTGGGCAGAGATTTTGAGACCCGGTAAATTTTTTTCTTGGCACGAATCCGCCCGAAATACATTTTTTGGCTATTCTCAGAGTGTAAAACGCTGGTAGCTCCGCCATGCCCGAAAGAGCTAGGCCCGACTTGCCCAGGACGTTATGGGCAGGATTTTTTGGCCCGAAATAATCGGGTTTTTTCGCCCGACCCGGCCCGAAAAATGCTCGGGTATACACCACGCCACTCAATCCGGCCTCCACACCGCGGGATCCGCGAGGGAAGGAGGCGCCACTGGTCATAGATAGATAGAGTGGAGGGGGGGGAGAGAGTGGAGGGAGGATGCGGTTTGGGTGGGAGGGAGCGTGGATGGAGTGCAGGAGTGTGGAGGCGCTGGATAGAAAGGAGATGGGGGTATATACACAAAGAACAAGTTAACGGGTTGGTTGGGCTTTTTCCAATTTCTGGTGGGCTTGGCCTCTTTAATCGTGGCGGGCTTTTTTTAAAAAAGTTGCTACGGTTAACCGTCTATTAACCATGACAGTTATTTTACAAAAGCCGCCACGGTTAATAGATTTTTACCGTGACGGTTTTTTTCTGGCCGGCTGGTTTTGCTGGCCTGCATTAACCGTGGTGATTTTTTAAATAACTAGCTAATAAAAATGAAAGGTATTGTAAAAGAATTTTTTTTTAGCAGTGGCGGTTTCTCCCAGACCTGAGCCGCGCCCCGGCAGGAACTCATGCATGATTGCGATTTGCTGTTGGAGACAGTGCCTTTTGCATCCCGCCGGTGGACAGACGAGACGACAAGGAAAGTTCCAGTAAAATTGAAACACTTCCTGCCAGGTTAGTGGAGACGCCCTGACTATAGGCACCACGTGCGTAGTACAAGTCTAAGGGTGCTTGTTGCTAATGCATGCTGTCGTGAACGCATACGCACTTCTTCAGTTTTTTTTTTTTTTCATGAGAGAATAAGTGGATTGATTAATTTCTAGCTGAGTGAACAAAACTTGTGGCTCATGGAAATCACCATGACCTTATCGTACACGTTAGGCCTCGCCAATCTTGTCTTTTCACCTGGTTTGATTACGAAGGCCCCGGGCTTTACTTCACTAGTTAAGTAATTTTTTTAGGCTTCAGCATCAGTGGCGGCTCTCCCTACCCCCTCCCTTGAGGCTCTCACGCTCTTGCCGGCGTGTCCCAGCAGCCCATGCACGCCCGCGCCGACGTGCACGGGCAAACCTCCCAAAACCCTCCCCGATAGCCGCTCCCACCATACGGGTCCACACGCCGCCTCTCCAGTGGCCGTGTTGCCAGCGCCACGAGCCCTGGTCCCTGACAGCATCGAGCTCTTGACGGGGCAAAGCATGTCTCTCTCCCTCTTACTCTCTCTCCTCTTCCTCCTCCTAGGAATTCATGTGGGCGAGATAAGCCGGCTGAAGCTACTATTTTTTAGCTCTTTTCCACCTAAACTTTTGTAAGAACAAGTTTTAAGAGGCTTTACCGGTGGAGCTGTTTCATTTTATCCCGTTTGGCAGAAAACAGCTGACTCCAAATTGCTTCTAAAGCTGGTGGAGAAGCTCTGTTAAACGGGCCTAACGAAATAAGTATGGAAGCCATTGTTGTGTCGGAAAAATAAAACCCACCATTGGAATCACCATTGACTAATGCATGACATGTCTGAGCTCGACGACCACAAGAGGTATATGTGGTCATGACCAGCAGCCACACACAGGTTATGGCCATGCTAGAGTATAGTTTTAGCTCACAGATTGAAATCTACAACTCCTCCGCATCTATTATAAGTACTGACGTACGTTTAGTGTCTGTTTTGATTTTGAGTGGCATGTCGTATGAAGGCGGTCTGCAGTATGTAGTATGTAGGTCCAGTTCTGATGTCATATATATTCTTTACTGAATTCTGCTTGTCTCTTGGAGAATAATTGGGCCAGCGCCAGCTTAGCTCGTTGGTTAACTATAACAGCTCTCAATTTGTTTGATTCCCTTGATTTGATTTGCTTCTGTTTCCTCCATTGTTCACCTGGAGAATGCAAATTGAAGGAATCATGTTCGATTTCTGTTGTTCAATAGATGCAGGAAGGCAGTGCACTGGTCAGCAGCAAAGAAAGATAATCAGATGCAGGCACGCGCATAGCCAAAGAGTGGAGAATGTTAGAAACTTCAAAGCAGCCATTGTTTTATATTTATTACTGAAAGATGCTGCTGGCCATAACTAACCATTAACCATTAGCTACAGCCCGGACTGGCGATCGCGACCCAGCCCCGTCGGTAGCCGTCGGCACCTGGCCGACGGCGACGCTGACCACGCCGGCTTTGATCGTCGGGCCTCCGCCAGCACCTGGATCTCCCACATCGACGTCTGGGAGTGTTGACACCGCCGTCTTGACTCGGCCGGAGTCGTCTGGCATCCCGTCGAGGGTGTGACAGAGCCGACCAATTTATAAGAAATCAAGTATAATTCGTAATCACCGAAGCAATCGCAGTCTACACTTGAGTCCATATAAACCCGGTATTCCGGAAATCTCAGAGTGATTTCAAACTCATCAACAACATACAACAGGATCGTTGAGCTTGGTATAAAATCTGCAGGTATTTCAAACCAAATTTGATATATTAAACATCAGAGTGCGAAGTATGATTTATTACAAACTCAGGTTCATTGTACGGAAGCAGTAGTTTGCGAAAACCAAATAGTCTCTTAGCGAAAACAAATATAAAATAGTGCCAACATATAGTCATCCCTATAGCAAAGATGAGACAGGGATATAGATTTGCCTTGCCCTGGCCTTACTCTTCATCAACAGGAAACAGACAAGTCTACAGTAACCATGGTAAACATGCTCACCTGCAACAACGGGAATAAAACCCTGAGTACAAAATACTCAGCTAGACTTACCGTCCAAAATAAAATAAAAGACTGCAAGGATCATGCTAGGCTTTATTTGGGGTTCAGCTGACTCACAATAAATTTCGCAAATAAAGTTGTTTTAGTGAACCTATGCATGCTACATGTATATTTTTCCAAGTTAACGTGGTACTTAATTAATTATATAACATAGATCCTGTATAGTCAAGATTAATCATTGCTCAGTAGAATAAATAATAGCATAAGTAACTTGATCGAGAATTATATCACCGCAACACGATAAATAACATATATTGTAATAATTAAGACTACAATGTCGTGGACGCAACCCGGGTTCTCACTAAAACAGGAGAGATGGCGATTCGAATCGATTTGCAAACCAGCAAGCGAATACCCCGACACAAACCAGGTCTACTTTGCAAAGGCGGGACCCAATCACTCCCGGGGCGTTACGGGGACGTAAAGTCTCGGTCTTGCCGGCTACCCCCTCCTTCTCGAGCACCCAAGTGAGCGTAAGCAACGAGGTACGACCCCTCGTGGCGCATCTTCTTGTGCCCGATTAACCACACCAACCATCACCAAAGGAGGAGCGATAAAGCGAGCATGGCCGCCCCTAACATTCCCACGAGCCGTGGGCTCACGACCCAATGGAGCCTACTAAATGCCGAACGCGTTCAACTTCCGACCACATTCCGACAAAGAGTAAGTCCTTAATTGATCAGGTGGAAAAGACCACAAGTTCCACCCAATCTAACATGTTTTACTTTATCAGGTTCTCAACAGCAGCTTGACAATCACCCATGTGATTGTACACAACATTTCCTCAAGTGACCGGAATCACTTTGTCTCTCTGCAATCATGTTACTTGAGCATTAACCTAGACTTCTATATAGGATAGGGCAACTTTCAACAAGGATCATAATGCATCAACGGTTTCAACCATTTTTCTAAACTTAATGCAGGAAACATATAAAAAGACTCAAGTCAATTTAATTGGAAGAATTAGGAAAGGGCGAATGCTCCGGGGCTTGCCTCGCAGGAACGTTGCCGGAACGTGCTCGAACACTCAGTCAGCTCGTCGGTCGACCCTTCGTCTCCTGTGACTCCTCCGGACTGCACTCCCAGCTGGAACAGCTCCCCTGGCTCCTCGATCAGCTCCTCCAGAACTTCCCCGATCCGAGATGATGCACATGATGGAGAAAAGATATAATTACTATAACATGAATATCAACTTGCAATGAGTAACAATATGTACGATGGATGGATGCTTCATGATGCAAGCTATTAGTAAGTGCATATCTCTTCTGCAGAAACATAACTTAATCTACACAAGAAACACTAACAAGCTACATCAAGCAACACCTTATCTCTCTCTTGACAAGAAATGGCAGCTAGACATCTTGTCACTAAAACAGTCACACAGGGAGTTCTACAACTCCAAATTCAGTGAACTAGGACTCTATGGAAAGCTAACAAAATTTCCTACAAAACATTCCATATTGTCCAGAGCTGAATCTGAACCTATCAGCCTCGAAATTGGGAAAAACAGAGGCTCTATTTTCAGCCCAAACATCACATACAACCCCATAACTCACAAACTATTCATGCAAATTATCTCAAACTTAACCAGCAAGTAAATCGAGTAATTATCTACCAAATAAACCTACTGGACATTTCAAAAAGATAATTTAAAGCACATGAAATGACATACCCTAGCAAACACTGCACTTGCACCCTATAATTAAATAAAATGCTAGAACAAGAAAATGTCAAAACTACTAAGCTGACCAAACCAAGCTTACTAACAGATCATATCCATGCTAGGAACACATAATAAAAATACCAATACACATCATCTTTATATAAACATATATTTCTAGCCTATTTTCCATGCACCATAAATATGATAAATATACAACTACTTCAGAAAATTCTACAAAAATTACCAGAGCATCTTACTGGAATATAACAGCTACCATAAAAATATCATGGCAAGATCATGCTCCTACAGCCCAACACAAAAATGATAAGTTTACACTAAACCTAGGCATGAAAATACTTTGTACTATGAAAAGTGTCAGACAACAGATTTCTGAGTATGAAAAGCTACTGAAACCTATCAAGAACCACCACACCAAGTTTTACATCCAAAACCCTAGTATTCATTTTTCTATGAATTTACAAGATCACATAGCAAAAAGCACATAAATAGAAAATCACATTTCTTCTACAGAACATACCATGCATGGTATTTTTCCTAGATTCTACTCACAAAAACAAGCACTTTTCATACAGAAAGCATATTTTTATCTTGTACCAATTAAAAGATATGATTTTCCTCAACTTCCAAGCATTTCTAGCCATAAATAAAACTCTATATAAAAGTTACCAGAAAATAGGATTTCATATTTTTATACTGTAGCCTATCTTCTAACAAGCATGGTAAAATTTGTTTCACTCAAAATGGACTCAAAATGACCAAGATATGAATTTCTAAAGCATTTCATTCAAATGAAAAAGCGGAAAAAAAAAAAGAAAAGGAAAATCGAGCGGGGCCCGCATGTCAGCGACACGAACAGAACAGGGCCGGCGGGGGCGGATCTCCGCCGGGCGGTGAGTTTCCCCGACGAACCAAGGGCACCTACGGCTTCCTCTCGACAAGGGCTATCGATCCATACCATTTTCCCCAAAAAGAAATCGACTCTAGCGCGACCTACGGCGGCGAAGGTATGGGCGCGGGCGGCGGCGGGCGGACGGCGGTGCCGGTTCGGTGCTCGACGGACAAACCAAGACCCGTTCCGACTTCTCTTGACTCAACTAAGACATGCAAAGCCATTCCAAGCTCAACGAGCAACGGGCGGCGAAAAAAGCGAACGCGCTGGCGCTATCCACGGGCATCGCGTCGTCGGCGACGGCGTCCGGCGAAACGACGGCGACTCTCACTCAACCATCTAGCTCTAGACCTCAAGCACCTCTAGGCGATCCTAGAACACGAAAAAGAACGACCTAAACTCGATCTACGAGCTCAGCGTGAGCTTGCCCCAACGGCGGCCATGGCGGGCTCGCCAAATGACGGCGGGCGCTGCGGATTAGGGTTCGAAACCTCGGGTTTTACCTCAAATCGACAACGGCTTTAGGTAGAGCAGCTCATGGCGACGCTAGGGATTCGTTTTGAGGTGGATTGGTGCGGTGGTGACGGGCGAACGCGGCGGCGGAGCGCTTCGGGCGGCGGAGCTCGGCGCGGCGGCTGTTTTGCGGCTGTGGAGTGGATGGCGGCGGCTCGGGGAGTGTGGCTAGGGTTAGGACAGGGCGTGGGGCGCGGTTTTTAAGGTGTATGGGCGAGCGGACATGCGTGCCCGAGCCGTACATCGGTGGCGGCGCGCGGTGGCCACGCCGCCCCCGGCGGGCCGACGGCCGGCCGATACCCCCCCTCTTTTTCTGAAATCAGTCCTGGTTTTTGGCCTGTACATCGAGATCCGTGCAGAATTTGGAAAAAGTAAAAACATCAACTTTGTTGAGAATTTCATAAGCTACAAAACACTCAATATGAACTTTTTCTAATTCGGCATAGATTTGAAACTAAAAATTAAAAACAGCAAGGTCAAACTAAACTAGTCAAAACAGAGTTTGAATTTGACTCAAATTTGACCCAAACTGTTGGGCACTATTTGAACCCTTTCCAAACCTTTTCACAAGAAACTTACAACAGATCATTTGTTCCACATAAAAAGTAATTCATTTCATCTATAGAAACTTTTTGCTAAAAACACTTCTATCAAGCACTTTTGAAATGAGTTTCAAAATGGGTCAAAGAGGTTTGACACTCTAGGGCTATTTTATAAAAATTTTCTAAATTGAAACACAAGCTCAAACATGGTCCTAAATTATGTCAAAAATATATCTAGGCACAATCTAGGTCCAAAACATCATTATAGCAAAGATCCTATAGTAGCTAGATCAAACAAGCCTGAAATGAGAGCAACTCAAATTAAATGCTATTATGAACTTGCTCATGCATGAAATGATGATGATGCTATGCAAATGATCATGCTTTCAAGATGCTTAACACCTAGGGTGTTACAGAGGGATCCACCAGGTCCTTTCGGTAGGATCCCCCCGCAGCGGCAAAGGTTCGACAACATCGGCTCCACTTTCGGTCGACGCCGACCTCGTCTTACGGCCTTACCGACCTTGCCTAGGATATCGTCATCTCGGCGGGGGATCGAGAACGCAGATTCCACTTTCGGTCGGCGTCGCTAATCTCGACGCGGGCGGTGCTGCTCCGCCAACAAATTCTCGACATCTCGGCGGAGGGGGTGCCGATACACCCGTCTCCACGCATCACCGATCTTCAGCCAGATCGCCCGGCGGCCGGCACCCCCATGGCGATCGCCCGGCGGCGCTGGCGCGTCAAAAGGCCTCGCCGCCGTCGGTTCACTGGGCGCCATCGACTGCGCCACGGCCAAAGGCGCTGATATACCTATGCCTCGCCCGGCCGTGGGTCGGCGGGGTGGGCGTGGCGCCGCGGCCTTCATTGACTTGGCCACGGCGGAGGCGCTTATGGCATAGCCTTCCGGTGTTCGGGCGGCGCTGCTCCTCAAGGTCTCCACCGACGCCGTCCTCTTCGGCGGGCTCCTCGCTGTCCTCGCCTTCCCGACGGTGTAAGTGCAATCAAGCTCTAAGTGGGTTTTGGCATTGATGACCACCGAATTAGGGGACTAATGAGATTTCTGAAGATGACATGCGGGAAATAAGATAAGGAGTTGATGTACGAGTCCAAAGGCATCCGATGAGCTAGATGGTGGTGTTTCCGGATCAAGGCGTTTAAATTATTTCATATTTTCAATCTTGAGTTTAGGAAATGCCGTCTTGTCAAGAGGGATCCTAGGATTCTCGGGTATCTGTGGACCAAGTGCTCTAAACATCAAATCGGACACAAAACACAACTCAAGCCCGATCGGCCGGCTTTTCTCCAAGTTTCACACCTTTTGTTTGTCGGGGCTTGCGCGGCAAGGTGCAGCGCATTGGTGCGGCGGTGCCGCGCCATCGCGGCAAAGCCACACTTAAGTCCGACCGTTGGGATCGTGGGGTATAAATATCTATTCTACCCCTCCCACAACGGTCATCTGGCTCACTTCATCTTCTTCCTCGACCGGAAACAACCAGCTCTCACCTCTTGTTCTCTCTCTCACCTCCATTGAAGCACCTTGAGCTCCCCACTCAATCTCTCACTTCCCACCGGGGGATTTTTTTAGGGAAAAGGCAAAGAAACTTCGATTGGAGACCGGATCTACTACTTCCCCACTCAAAAGAGCATTTGGTTCACGTTTGGCCGAAACCCTAGGGTTCTTTACTCTTGGAGCTTGCTCCTAGACGGCTAAGGCGTCGCCCTTGAGCTTGCCCCCTTCATGTGGCAGCCTTGGGAGGTTTGTAACCTCACACAAACAAAGAATACATTACCCCACATCTCTAGGGTTAACTCCTAGACTTGTGAACGAGGGAAAAAGCAAGCGGTGGGCAAGCTAAGCCTTGTGTGGCAACCTCAACAACGTGGAGGTAACCCAGCTGTGTGGCGACGGTGAACCACGGGATAAATCCTTATGTCACTTGTGTTCTTTACATTCTTGCATATTTATCTTGTGAGCTAGGGTTTTTAGTCCCGATCTACTTTGTTGCGGCGTTTACTTTACTTGGGTATATCTCCTAAAGTATTTGTGTGCGGGAACAAGTGTGAATCACGAGCATCACTCACACGACTCTCGATTCAATTGAGTCATCTGTCGGGTGACTCGCGGCGGTGCCGCTTCGAAGACAAGCAGGCGGTGCCACGCTGACTTGCGACAGACCTTTCGCTTTTCGGTTTGATCACTCTTTGTCTGCATGCAGTCGGTTTACACGCGGTCATCCGTGCCCATACTGCAAAGATGCCGCGCCTCCCCAGATTGACCGCTTGCTGAAGTTTTAACAGGTCGATTTTAGGGTTCAGCCTATTCACCCCCCCTCTAGGCTTCCATCAGATCCTACAAGTGGTATCGGAGCAAGGTTACTTCGTATACGCTTCACCGTGTGAAGTATGGACGCGCCGGAGGGATCGAACAAAGGAGGCAAGACCACCGTTCCCGTGGAGGAGGTGGAGGCCAGCAGCAGCGAGCTTTCTCTTGGTACAGCCAGTGAGAGCACCATCAAGGGTGATGCTACCGATGCCGAGAGAAAAGCCGCAAGACAAGCTAGACGAAACACAAGAAGGCAAGAACGAGAAAAGAAGAAGCTAGAAGAACAAGCTAGCGTCAAGCTTGCCGAGAAGCTTCAAGGAAAAGATCAAAGAAGAGTGATTCGTGAGGCAAGGGCTGCTAGAAGGGTAGCAAGAGAAAAGCAAAGACAAGAAGAAGAAGCGGAGTCAAGTGACCTATCAAGTAGCTCCGACGATGGAGATGATGACATCTCCTACAACAAGAAGAAGAAGAAAGAAAAGAAGAAGGATGAGGGTAGCGTCAACAACAACAAGTTCGCAGCCATATCCTTTAACTATTCTTCTTATTTGACTAACCGCGATAAGAAGTCTTTTATCAATGTGCCCGCGGGAAAGTTGCCCCGTTTCGATGGGACCAACTATGCCAAGTGGAAGCACTTGATGAGAGCCTATCTTAGCGCCCTTCACCCTGGTCTTTGGGAGGTTGTGTGCAGTGGATTTCAGCCACCGGTGAACCCCAAGGAGCTGACAAATGATGAGCTAGCAGCTACCCACATCAATGGTCAAGCCACAAGCATCCTCCTTAGTGCTCTAGAAGGCAATGAGTACAATAGGGTGATGAATGTCAATGAAGCAAAGAAGATTTGGGACACTCTAGTACTTGCACATGAAGGTGTAGACAAAGTGAAAAAAGCCAAGATTGACTTGCTAAAGGCCAAGCTCAACCGGTTTGTGATTCTTGATGGAGAAGGAGCCCAAAAAATGTTTGACCGGTTGATGGTGCTAGTCGGCAAGATTAGAGGGTTTGGAGATGAGGATCTAGATGATCACACCGTTGTCAAGATCATGCTTGAAGCATATACACCTAGAAATGACATAGTGGTCACCTTGATTCGAGATAAGAAGAAGTTTGAAGAGTTCACTCCAAATGATGTGCTTGGAAGGCTGCTCACCCATGACATGTAAAGAGAGGAAGCAAATGAGAGAAGAAAGCTTGGAGAGTTGCAAGCAAAGCTTGAAGGCATCAAGATCAAGGATGTAGCTCTCAAGGCAACCAAGACAAGCAAGCCAAGCTCCTCCAATAAGGTCAAGGGCAGCAAGCAAGCATCCTCAAGTCAAGACAAAGAAATGAAGAAAATACAAGAAAACATTGATGCAACCTCTTCCTCTAGTGATGATGAAGATGATGGAGCTGATTACAAGAAGATTGATGACATGGCCCTATTCATGAAGAAGTATGGGAAGGGGATGAAGGCAAATGGCTACAAGATGGTACAACGAAGGTTGCCAAACAAGAAAAAGAGGACATGCTTCAACTGTGGCAGCTCCAAGCATTTTGTTGCCGATTGTCCTTATGAGAACAAAAACAACAAGTACAAGAAGGACGATGGCAAAGACAAGAAGCAAGAGTACAAGAGAAAGGGAAGAAATGTGGGTGAAGCTCACATCGGCCATGAGTGGGACTCAACTAAAGAGACAAGTGAAGAGGAAGTCCATGTTGCAACATTTGCTATGCAAGAGACCTCTACACCCAAGCTCTTCAACAACATGACTGATGATGAGGATGAGGAAGAAAATGACTCCACTCATGTTTGTCTTATGGCCAAGCATGGGAAGGTAAAACCCACACCCAAACCTTCTCCCTCTCTTAGTGAAAGCTCTAGTGATCTTAGTGAAAGCTCTAGTGATGATAGTGAATCTAGTGATGATGAGGAATATGTTAGACTCACCAAGAACCTAGATCCCAAGACTAGAAGCTTTCTTGCTCAACTAATGGCGGATTTAGAGAGTACCCAAGCGGAGTTAGCAACTAGAGATAGTCAACTAGATAGACTTGAAAAGCTCTATGTTGATAACAAGGATGCTCTTGTAGCTGAGAGAAGTGAGGTGGCTTCCTTGTAAAAGAGCCTAGCTAATGAGCAAGGAGATCATGCTCTCACAAAGAAGGCTATGATTACCCTTAATGGGAAATATTGTGACTTGCAAGACAAGCACAAAGAGCTTGAAAATAAATATAGCATTCTTTAGGAGAGCAACACACATCTCTCAGCCACAAAGGATACCTCTACTCCCTCCACTAGTCAAGGTTGTGGTAAATGCTATAATGTTGATATGAATGCTTATACCACTAACCTTGCCAATATGAAAGCAATGGAGAAAGAGATCACTAGGCTCACTGCTATGGTAAGAAAAGAAGGTGAAACCAACAAGCAAACAGTGAGCAACAAAGTTGAGGCTCAAAAGAGACCCAACTACATTGATGGGAGAAATCCAAGAATCAAGGATGGACTTGGACACAAGCATGGAAACAAAACCAATGGTCGAAAGCTGATCAATGGTGTTGAATGTGTCAAATTCTTAAGCAAAGGCACGGATAGGTACAGAGAGACACACGCACAGAGTCTTTGGACACGAGCCAACCCGAACCTGTTTCATGCGCTGCAAAGGCGGTGCCGCGAGGACGAGCGGCGATGTCGCGCCCCCAAGAAAAGGGAAGGTCACCTACTCTGCCTCAGCTCAGAATAGACCCAAGAAGATGGTCCAAAAGGCTGTGAAGAAGGTCCAGAAGTCAGAGAACATTGTCTGGGCTGTTCCAAAGTGTCACTCCTATCAATCAAAGGCAAAAGCAAGCAAGTTGGACTCCAATCCTTGCTTTGAGATGAAGGCAAACAGCAAGGGGGAGGTGTATGCAAAGTACATGGGCAAGGACAAAGATTTACCGCAACACCTCTATTTGGACTCCCAAAGTTTTTGTGACTAATGTAAAAGGTCCCAAGAATCTTAGGGGACCTAAACTTATGAACTAAACTTGTTTTGCAGGCATACTCCTCCGGTGGGTCAAGTTGGGTGCTTGACAGCGGCTGTACAAATCATATGACCGGAGAAAGAAGTATGTTTTCATCATATTCCCAAACCAATGATGAGAGGAACAACATAAGGTTTGGAAATGATGATGTGCGAGACGTGATCGGTCTCTTGGTAAAGTTGCTATCATAACTGAACATGATATTTCGATGTCTTGCATGTTGATTCGTTGGGATACAATCTGTTGTCGGTCTCACAATTATGTGGGAAAGGCTACAATTGTCTCTTTACGGATGTTGGTGTGGAAGTCTTTCATAGGGAGGATTCCTCTGTTGTCTTTACAGGCAAACTCAAGAATAAGCTTTACTTAGTTGATTTCAACAAAAGTGAGGCTAAGCTTGAAACCTATCTAATGGCAAAATCTAGCATGGGCTGGTTATGGCATCGCCGTCTAGCACATGTTGGCATGAGAAACTTGGCTAAACTGCAGAAAGATAACCACATCATGACCAATGTTGATTTTGATAAAGACAGGATATGTGGACCTTGCCAAGCCGGAAAGCAAGTAGGTGCACCTTACCCACCGAAGAGTGTGATGACCACTACTCAAGCGCTGGAGTTGATACACATGGATCTCTTTGGACCGGTGGCCTACCTTAGCATCGGGGGTAACAAATATGGACTTGTTATTGTTGATGACTACTCCCGCTTCACTTGGGTTTTCTTTGTCTTTGATAAGTGTCAGGTTCAAAAGAAGGTGAAAACCTTCATCAAGAGGGCACAAAGAGAATTTGGTCTACTTATCAAGAAAGTAAGAAGTGACAATGAGACCGAATTCAAGAACACCCAAGTTGAAGAATACCTTGATGAAGAGGGCATCAAGCATGAGTTTTCAGCTGCATATACCCCTCAACAAAATGGTGTAGTAGAGAGGAAGAATCGTACACTCATAGAGATGGCAAGGACAATGCTTGATGAGTACAAGACTTCGGACATCTTTTGGTGTGAAGCTATCAACACCGCTTGTCATGCCATCAACCGCCTCTACCTACATAAGAAACTCAAGAAGACTTCATATGAGCTCTTAACCGGTAATAAGCCTAAGGTGTCATACTTTAGGGTGTTTGGGTGCAAATGTTTCATTCCTAACAAGAAGCCCCGAACCTCTAAGTTTGCACCTAAAGTTGATAAAGGCTTTCTTCTTGGTTACGGGTCAAATGAGCATGTTTATCGTGTTTTCAACCAAACCACCGGTAGGGTTGAAATCACTATAGATGTGTTTGATGAATCTAATGGCTCTCAAGTAGAGCAAGTTGATCAAAGTGTTGTAGGAAATGAGGATCCACCTTGTGAGGCAATCAAGCAATTATCTATAGGTGATATAAGACCTCAAGAAGATCAAGCTAATGGAGAGGAGGATCCACCGGTTGTTCTTTGCACAAGATTCCGGCCGACGTACTTTCGATGACCAAGTGCGGCGCAAGACGCTTTGGAAGTGTCAACAAGGCGTCTTTGCACCACACCACCGCAACGGCGGCCGCGCCACCTACCTCTCAAGAAGAATCGATCCACCCGCATCACCTGTTCGACCACTTGATCACGCTCCAATTCTTGAAGGCGATGATGAATATGATGAAGATCAAGAAGAAAATGCGTAGAGGCGTTGATCACCCACGACTACGACAAACAATTCAACGGGATCACCCCGTTGATAACATCCTTGGGAGTCTCCGAAAGGGAGTTACTACTCGATCTCATCTAGCTGCTTTACATCAACATTACTCGTTTGTTTCATCTTTGGAACCATAGAAAGTAGATGATGCTCTCAAGGATCCCGATTGGGTGTTGGCCATGCAAGAAGAGCTCAACAACTTTGAAAGAAACCAAGTATGGAACTTGGTGGAAAGACCCAAGATAAATATCATTGGTACCAAGTGGGTCTTCCGCAACAAGCAAGATGAAGACGGGTTGGTGACAAGAAACAAGGCAAGATTGGTTGCTCAAGGCTTCACTCAAGTAGAGGGCTTGGACTTCGATGAGACATATGCACCGGTGGCAAGACTATAAGCAATTCACATTCTTCTAGCCTTTGCTGCCCATCATGACTTCAAGTTGTTTCAAATGGATGTCAAGAGTGTATTCCTCAACGGTCCACTACAAGAGGAGGTGTATGTTGAGCAGCCACCCGGGTTTGAAGATCCCAAGTTTCCTAACCACGTCTACAAGCTCCGAAAGGCGCTCTATGAGCTTAAGCAAGCACCTAGAGCATGGTATGAATGCCTTAAGGAATTCTTGCTCAATCAAGGCTTTAAAATAGGCAAAGCTGATCCTACTCTCTTCACTCATAAAGTTAGCAATGATATCTTTGTATGCCAAATATATGTCGATGACATAATATTTGGTAGCACTAACAATATGTATGTTGACCAATTTAGTAGGACAATGACCAAGAGATTTGAGATGTCCATGATGGGTGAGCTAAAGTACTTCCTCGGGTTTCAAGTCAAGCAAATGGAGGAAGGGACATTCATTTGCCAAACAAAGTACACCCATGACATGCTAAAGAAGTTTGATATGGCTAAGGCAAAGCCAATCAAAACTCCAATGCCAAGCAATGGACATCTTGATCTTGATGAGGAGGGTCCAACTGTGGACATGAAGGTATATCGCTCCATGATTGGATCTTTGCTCTACCTTTGTGCATCTAGGCCGGACATAATGCTTAGTGTGTGTATGTGTGCTCGTTTTTAAGCTAATCCAAAGGAATATCACAATGTGGTCATTAAGAGAATCTTGAGATACTTAGTCCTCACTCCTAACCTTGGCTTGTGGTATCCTAAGGGTTCCAAGTTCAATCTACTTGGCTATTCAGATTCTGACTATGCCGGTTGAAAAGTAGAACGAAAAAGCACTTCGGGGATATGTCAATTCCTTGGACGGTCCTTAGTGTCTTGGAGCTCTAAGAAGCAAAATTGTGTAGCCCTTTCCACCGCCGAGGCCGAGTATGTTGCAGCCGGTGCATGCTGTGCTCAACTACTTTGGATGAAGCAGACCTTAAAGGATTACAGATGTCATTTCACAAAGATACCTCTTCTTTGTGACAACGAGAGTGCCATCAAACTCGCAAATAACCCTGTAGCACACTCTAGAACAAAACACATAGACATCCGTCATCACTTCTTGAGAGACCACAAACTCAAAGGAGATATCGCAATTCGCCATGTGAGCACCGAAAAGCAACTAGCCGATATCTTCACCAAGCCTCTCGATGAGTCAAGGTTTTGTGCTTTGCGTAGTGAGCTAAACATTCTCGATTCTCGTAACTTGGTTTGAATTCCAGCACACATGCAAATTGATTGAGACACTAGATCGACATAGGAAAAGTTTGTGAAAACTTTCATACTGTGTTTCAAAAAGATTTCAAATTCTAATCCGAAATTCAATGCCATAGTTCTGTATTGATTATTTGTCTCTGGCAATGAATTTTGGTGTCTCTGTGATCAATTTGAGAAAGAATGAGTTTAAGTGGCAATATATATATTCAGGACAGCAGGCTGGAGCGGCAATGCCGCGTGCTCTTCGGCGGTGCAGCGTAAAGGCACGGCGAGTGCGCGCCTTTGGCGGTGCCAAAAATTTCGATCCGATCTGTTCGAACCGGTACCGAGCCAAATCGTTTTTCTTCTTTCCTTTTCTACCCCTGGCTCGCCCGGTCCTCTTTCTTTCTCTCCCTCGCGACTCCTCCCTCACGCCCGCTCTCTGTCTCTCTCACGCGTGGAGGAAGGCCGCCGCCGCCGCTCTGCCGCGCACGCCGCCGTCCCGGCCGCCCGCATGCCCCGGCAGTGCCGTCGCGGCGCCGCCACCCGCCGGAGTTCCCGCTCGTCCCCGGCTGGCCGAGCTCCCTTCTCCCGAGCTCCTGCTTCTCTCTTCTTCTCACTCCACGAGTCAAGGTAACTCTAACCCTAGCTGTGAAGAACTTGCCCGATCTATGCATTGTGTAGAAATTTCTCATGGATTTGTGTTGCATAATGATGTATAAACTCTAGGAGAGTGATTTGGTAGGATGGATTCGATGGATTTCGCATTTCAATTACTTAGGTGATTTAGGGAGAGGGCACGGCATTGCCGCCCCCAAAATATAGAACTTGACAGTTCTTAGCTGATTCAAACAGCAAATATCCCTCAAATCACCTACCCAATTGAGATGGGAAATTGATTGATTTCAAATGTCGGAGAAACTCTCACTTCAGTTCATATTCATTTTCAATCCATGGGCAATTTCTATCCAAACTGTGATTTGGCCTCTGAAATTGTTATAGATACGTAGATTGCGTCAGATAGATGTATTAGAACGATTTTGGGCAGGTGAATATTGATGTTTTGAGCAAGGGGGAGCGGCAGTGCCGCGTGCATGACACGGCAGTGCCGTGCATACGCGGCAATGCCATGCCTCCTGCGCGGCAGTGCCGCGCAGCCCAGGTTTTCACCCTGGACAGCTTGCTCTAAACATCAAGTTTCATCTGTCTAACCTTTTCTTACATATGTTTGGCCACTGTACACTCTATCTTATGCAGTTTCTTACCAAAATCCTACCTTCTGCATAGATGGATCCTGGAGGTGATCCCCATGGCAAGAGAAAGATGAGGGTCAAAGTTGTTAAGAAGAGAGGCCGTGGAAGAAAGAATCTGAATAGAGGAGCAGGTGGCAGCAGCAGTGGGTCAGCTGGACTCACTGAGGAGCAGCAGCAGCAGTATGGGTACACCATTGTGCCTGATGGTGACCAAGGCACCCCTGAGCACCTTTCTATGTTTGACAACAGCTACATGCAGCAGGTTGAGGGTGTCTTTGAGATGGCAGCCCCTGCAAATACTCAGCATATCCTAGTTGTGAGCTACCTCAGGAAGTAGAGGGAGGTAGCAGATGCTAGAGCCTACAATGTCTACACTGATGAGCAGATAGAAGGCATTGATGAGAGATTTTGGGAGGCTTTTTACTCAAACTTCTATCTGACAGTCCTCTTCCACTCATCCAAGAGCAAGATCACCACCATACACTACATAGACTTCGAGAGGATGGCAGAAAAGGAAGAGGATGCCTTCAATGAGGCTATTGAGGCTTGTGATAGGTTTGAGCTGACAGACATCATGGCATTCAAGCATGATTGGAATGAGGAGATCCTGAGTCAGTTCCATGCTACCTATCACTGGGACAGGCAAGCTGATACTATCCACTGGATGACTGACAGGAGACACTATAGGGTTGACTTTGTCACTTTCTGTCAGATTCTGGGGTTTGGGGCTGATCACAGGCAGTTCACAAACATTCATGAGATTGATCCTGTTGAGATCAAGGTGATCAAGGACTGCTGGGCAAAGCCAAGGGAAGCTGATGGCAAGAGGAAGGGTCTGAAGGACTTCTTCTACGTGATGAACAACTTGTGCGGGTGCACCATTGATCCCAAGGATGGGGCAGCCTCAGATATCAACGGCCATGCTAGAAACCTCCTGGCTCATTTCAGGAATGATGAGACCTTCAATGTTGGAAAGTTCATTTGGAGGCAGCTAGCAAATGCTATGGATGATGCTAGGAGGAACTTGCCCTATGCTCCCTACCTTATGTTCATGATTGAGAGGGTCACCGGGAACATCTATCCCAAGGACTGTTTCCATACAGTCTACAACATTGAGAAGACCCATGGTTTGGAGGGAGGGAAGACCAGTGGCAGATCTACTGCAGGAGGCACTTCAGCTGGCAGAGAGGACCTGGAGCAGCCCTCTAGCTCTAGGCCCAGGAGGCACAGTGGTTCTCGATCCAAGATCAAGAAGTGGATCAAGGCCATCTTTGGGCATTGCGCATATGCATCACAGCAGACCTATGAGATGCGCAGGAGGTGGTGGCAAGCTTTCAAGAGTGTTAGGGAGAAGCAAGGACTCTCGGTTCCTCCTTCTATCCCTAGACCACCTCGAGATGACCTTCCGAGTTGTCGGCTACCGCCAGCTCGGACCCGAGGACTTGTCGGACCTACTTGGTTCCTTCTCTCAGCAGATTCCAGCTCGACGCTCCACTCGTCGCTCCGCGCAGACTAGTGCTGTTATTTCAGAGGAGGAGGACGAGGACACCGCTTCCAGTCGTCAGGATGAGTCCAGTGAGGAGTGACTCCGCTTCTTTTCTTCTCTTTTCTATGATCTTTTTGGTGCTTGACGCCAAAGGGGGAGAAAATTAGAAGAAATGAGGGGGGTCAAACTTTTTAACTTTTTCAAACTTTTTTGACGCCCTGGAGATGGTTCGAGGATGTTGCAGCAGCTGTGCTTCAGAGTTTAGATCCTTTAAGAGTAGCTTGTTAGGTGTGAGTTCGAGAGAAACTCTATTTTATGTAATAATACCACTCATGACTTGTTATTTCTCGGATTTGTTCTTTGGATGTTTAAACTCTGAGTTAGATTATCTGCTGCAAGTTTATTTCCTTATTTCATGTCTTATATGCTGTGGTTGTGGTTACATACATGCATACATGCGTGGCGATAGGCGCGGCGATCCAGCGCACATCGATGCATGCATGCACAATCCTTTGTGCTCTGATCAAGTTACTATTGTCATATGCATCACGGTTATATATTTGTGACACTTTGCTGAGCACCCCACAGCAACCATGGATGTAGGGGGAGGCCTTGCATACTTTCTAAATGTGTGACTTGACTTTCATGTCAAATTGAGAATTCAAATCTTACTCACACATTTAGGGAGAGGCCTCACCACACCTAAATATGTGAAATTGACCTCTTATGTCAACAATGAGAATTCAAAATCTATTCACATATTTAGGGGGAGGATCCTACGTCCTTGGCCTTCTCGAATCTAAGTTTGACTTTACATCTTATGTAAGCTCTAATTTGGTTGTCATCAATCACCAAAAAGGGGGAGATTGTAAGTGCAATCAAGCTCTAAGTGGGTTTTGGCGTTGATGACCACCGAATTAGGGGACTAATAAGATTTACGAAGATGACATGCGAGGAAATAAGATAAGGAGTTGATGTACGAGGTCCAAAGGCATCCGATGAGCTAGATGGTGGCGTTTCGGATCAAGGCGTTTAAATTATTTCATATTTTGAATCTTGAGTTTAGGAAATGCCGTACTATCAAGAGGGATCCTAGGATTCTCGGGTATCTGTGTGGACCAAGTGCTCTAAACATTAAATCGGACATAAAACACAACTCCAAGCCCGATCGGCCCGCTTTTTCTCCAAGTTTCACACCTTTAGTCGCCAGGGGCTTGCGCGGCAAGCCGCCGCGCATTGGTGCGGCGTCTTGCGCGCCATCGCGATAGTGCCACGTGTCGGTCTTGGCGGTGCCACACTTAAGTCCGACCCGTTGGGATCGTGGGGTATAAATACCTATTCTACCCCTCCCACAACGGTCATCCGCTCACTTCATCTTCTTCCTCGACCCGCAACGACCAGCTCTCACCTCTTGCTCTCTCTCTCACCTCCATTGAAGCACCTTGAGCTCCCCACTCAATCTCTCACTTCCCACCGGGGATTTTTAGGGAAAAGACAAAGAAACTTCGATTGGAGACCGGATCTACTACTTCCCCACTCAAAAGAGCATTTGGTTCACGTTTGGCCGAACCCTAGGGTTCTTTACTCTTGGAGCTTGCTCCTAGACGGCTAGGCGTCGCGCCCTTGAGCTTGCCCCCCGTGTGGCGGCCCTTGGGAGGTTTGTAACCTCACACAAACGGCGATACATTACCCCACATCTCTAGGGTTAACTCCTAGACTTGTGAACGAGGAAAAAAGCAAGCCGGTGGGCAAGCTAAGCCTTGTGTGGCAACCTCAACAACATGGAGGTAACCCAGCCTGTGTGGCGACGGTGAACCACGGGATAAATTCTTGTGTCACTTGTGTTCTTTACATTCTTGCATATTTATCTTGTGAGCTAGGGTTTCATCCCGATCTACTTTGTTGCAAAACGTTTACTTTACTTAGGTATATCTCTCGTGAAGTATTTGTGTGCGGGGAACATGTGTGAATCACGAGCATCACTCACACGGCTCTCGATTCACTTGGAGTCATCTCTCCCGGGTGACTCGCGGCAGTGCAGCTCGAGGACGCAGCTTGATGCGGCGCCCGACTTCCGCATACCTTCGCCGTTTCGGTTTGATCCACTGCCCTCTGTCTGCGTTAGTTCACGCAGCGATCTGCGTGCCCATCTGGCAAAGGCCGCGCCTCCCTCTTACCGCTTGCTGAAGTTTTAACAAAGTCGATTTTAGGGGTGACCTATTCACCCCCTCTAGGCTTCCATCGGATCCCTACGAGGCGGCCCGCGGGCTTCTGCGCTGGAGGCGGAGTTGGGTGGCCCGGTGTCGCCTGCTCGGCGCGGATCCGCTGTCGGTTCGCGGCTCCACGACCGCGAGGTCACCGACCCCTTCCGCCACCTCGCGTTCAGCGCCGGTGGTGCGGATCCAGCCCCCCAATGACCTGATGCGGGTCGGCGGCGGCACAAATCCGCCAGCTGCTCGTATCGTCCTCGCATTCGGCGGGTGCGGATGAGTGCGTTCGGCGGCGCTGGTGGCGCGGATCGGTGCCCCAACGACCTGATGCGGGTCGGCGGCGCACAATCAGCCAAGGCTGCTCCGCGCCGCCCACGCATCCGGCGCGGGTATGCGCGCCGAGAGTGCAAGTCGGCGGATCGATCAAGGTGGATGAGCAGCGGTAAGGGCACACGATTTGAAGCGTGGGCGATTTGCCGGCTTTCGGTGGGGCGATCTACATTCAATGAGTTTCTTTCAAGTTTATTTTTGGTGCACGTTGTTCAAGGCGTGGTGGCTGATTCGATAGACTGCCATGAAACGACATCGATATCTTTAGCACTATCTTGAGTAGTAAACTCCATTTTTTTTTTGGATGTAGTAGATCTTTAGTACATATATCTTCATGTACTAAAGTTTCTTTATTCTTAGCTTTTGTAATAAGTTTGGCTGTGTGTGTGGTCACGTTGCAGGGCTTTAAAAATTCTTGTGCGTTACGCATAGGCGGAATTTTAATTCTATTATCTAAAAAAATTAACCATTAGCTACAATCAAAACCTGTTATGGGTGTTGGGCCTAGGACGGCCCGGCCTGGGCTATCATGAACCGTACCCGTGGCACAAAATATAATTAGATTTGGGTCAAATAGGAAAGAGATTAGATTAAATCATTTACAGGGATTTGATCAGTTAAAGATATAATTAGATTTGGGTCAATTAAGATATGATTTGTTATGATTTGATTGGGCCTTCCTTAGGTGGCAGGAGTCCTCTCTGCACCCATAACAAAACCCCATCCAAACTATAAGGCTGTCTGTTTTATTTAATGCTAGTTTTCAGGATGACACCTGCTGTGATTAAATTCGATTGCTGGCCTGATCATTGCTTATATCAGCGTTGTCATCAGCCAGTCACCGCCATTTTGCTATGACTGTCTGGCTGTTCAAGTATTTTTTTCTTGTGATGGATTAATATAACAAGTACAGACGATTAAGGAGCATGTGGATTTGGTGTCATCAGTTTGCGGTGAGATCTGGAAATTGACAACTAGCTAGCCATCTGAACGGAAGTCAAAATTTGTTTGTCGCGTTTAGTACGCTACAAGGGATTGACATTGATTTATTGAGGATTTATAAGCGCTATGACCTTATCTGAGAACGCCTCCCACTATTTATCTAGTTATTGTTAGTTGGAGAGAGATCTTATCCTGATCGGTTTAGAGGTATATTTTCTCCGTTGAAACGAAACATATGGATTTCAAACGTGTTACCAATACAAACAACACAAGAGATCATGAGTATGTTAACCTTTGGGAGGCGATAAATGAGGTTCAATTAGATGAGAACAGAGAGATGCAATATGATGGAGATGGACCTCGAGTGGAGACTACACTACCAAAAGCGCTTATCTTGTCCAGTTTGAAGGAGCTTTACTAGGTTAAGATTGATGCCAATTTGGAGAGCGAAGGTGAAACCCAAACGTCGATTCTTTGCGTGGACGCTGCTCCACCCGAAAGATTCTTACGTCAAACAACCTGGACGAACGGAACTGGTAAAAAATGACTCGATCTGTAAACTATGTTCTTTCGAGCCAGAGCCCCTAATCACCTATGCAAAGATTGTCCTTTTGCTTGGGCAAGTGTGGACATGGTTCAACCTGACAGTTTTCGACTCGAACACCACTTCAGGATCGATCCACAACTATTGGCGTAGATGTAGGGCTAAGTTCGACAAAATGGAGAAGAGAAGAGTCGATAGAATCATGATATACCTCTGGTGGAACATCTAGAAGGAACGCAATCGGAGAACTTTTCAGCAAAAGTCACTAAACCCCCTTCCTGCCCCCTTCAAGTAGCTCATGCGGCAAAGGATGATATCCTACAGCTGGCAACTAACACGACAACAGTTGACCTGCAGTTGCAGTCAAGTCGAGCCACCTGGCTATGTTGATAATCTAGGACCTCTGTTAGTCCTTGTCTGTGCCCTTGCTTCAAGTACAATGGCCTATCTAGTTGATGTAGAGTTCTACGAGTGTCTAGCTGTTTTCTTAGTTGTTTTTCCAGTTCTTCTAGTTGAGCAGGTTTTAGTCGGAAGTATGGGTGAGTGGAAGGTGGTGTATTCTCTAGTTTGTACTTTGTTTTCCTTTTTACTCATCTAATAAAAATACGGCAAAGCTCTTGCCGCCTTTCTAAAAAAACAACACTGTTCTGTTCAAGTTGGGTTTACATGCACATCTATGTATGCTTTATTAAAGTGAATAATATTATCCTCTCGAAACCGCAAGCTATTTCCGGTCCAAGGAAACCAATCATATGGAATAAATAAAGGATTAATAATTGTAATGATTCAAGAAAACTACATACGTACGTGTTATTGGAGGATCAAGTGAGTATCGACGAGTTGATGACATATCAGAGCAAGTATAATAACATGTTGTAAGCTGATTAAATGCCTAGCGAATAAGAAGGATGTAACCTTAGCTGGTTTTGGACACAAAAACAAAAAAAAATATGTGAAAGAAATGAGTAAATCATGTATTAATAATGAGGAGCTAACTACTGTATGGGTATGCTAGAGAAGACTCAAAGAACCTTACAACCATCAAGAGTTGGTTGTATTAATTATTAGGCTTGCTCTTATGGATTCTGTCACACCGGTCTATGCTTGGCACCACACCTTTCACCTATATGTATCATTCATGTCATTAGTTTTTTGTCAGGTGGATCATATATACCTTTACTGAATTCTGCCTGTCTCTTGGAGAATAATTGGGCCAGCGCCAGCTTAGCTCGATGATTAACTATAACAGCTCAATTTATTTGATTCCCTTGATTTGCTTTGCTTCTGTTCCCCACATTGTTCACCTGAAGGAATCATGTTCGATCTCTGCTCTTCAATTTCAAGAGATGTAGGAAGGCAAGCCAGCAGCAAAGATACCGTTAATCAGATGAAAGCACGCGCATAGCCAGATAGTGGGGAATGTTTGAAACTTCAAAGTAGTCTGAAAGATGCTGCTGGCCATAACTAACCATTAACCATTAGCTGGTTCAGTCAAAAAAAAAAAACCATTAGCTGATACGCAAAAAAAAAAAAAAAAAAAAACATTAGCTAGAATCAAAACCTGTCATGGGTGTTGGGCCCAGAACGGCCCAGCCAGGATTGTCATGAACATTACCCTTCGCTATTGTAGCACAATTAGAGCATGTCCAAATAACTAGCCAAATAGTTTTATAAAGCTAAATTTAGCTATTATTAAAAAATACATCCGTTCCTCCACCTTCGCTCTCTAATATTCTTATAGAGCCTACCTCACTAGCCATCTTTTACATAGTCTCTTGGTGTACTCTAGTATTTTGTTATCAACTCTATTTTAGAGAGTAGCTAAAACACTAAATTTAGCTAGTCTTTTTGACTAGTCTCTTGGGCATGCTCTTAAGATTAGAAAAGAAATTAGATTAGATCAATTAAAGGGATTTGATCAGTTAGAGATAGAATTAGATTTGGGTCAATTAGAGAGAGGATTGTATGATTTGTTATGATTTGATTGGGCCTTCCTTAGGTGGCTAGGAGTCCTCTCTTTTTAAGAAAACTGCATCATAAACAAAACCCCATTCAAACTTTATTAGATTATATATGACTGTCTTTTTTTCTATTTAATGCTAGTTTTCAGGATGACACCCACTGTGATTAAAAGCGATTGCTGGCCTGATCATTGCTTATATCAGCGTTGTCATCAGCCAGTAACCGTCATTTTGCTATGACTGTCTGGCTGTTCAAGTTTTTTTTTTTTCTTGTGATGGATTAGATGCAAGTGTGTTTTTGTGTGCGTGCGTGCGTGCGTGCGTGTGCGCGCGCGCGCAGACGATTAGTAAGGAGCATGTGGCCCAACACTAAATCTGGTCTCATCAGTTTGGTGAGATCTGGAAATTGACAACTAGCCAGCAGTATGAACGGGAGTGAAGATAGTTTTTCACGAATCCCGAGGAAGTTGGTTTACATGCACATGAACTCGGAAAATCCGCAGCATATCAAGATCCAGTCCATGAAGGAAACTAATCGTATGTAAAGGACTAATAATTGTAGTGGTTCAAGGAAGAAACTACGTACAGCGCTATTGGAGGATCAAGTTAATTAGCAACGACGAGTCGATGACCTATCACGGATTCTATCACACCGGTCGACGCTTATCAATGTGCCACTTGTTAAAGCACTGGCCCAATCATCACCTTTCAACTATAGTTTAGGCCAATAATATCTCAGTAAAATACTAGATGGCGATACTCTCTCCACGTCATCGGACGGCCTCGTTAGTCCCAACTATCATTTAGGCATTGATCGACTCTCCAAGTCAAATATCAAATTACACAAAAGTCTTATTAATCGTAGGTGAGATCATGAGATAGTGTATTTCTCTCACGCTTCATGGCAATTAAATTTTAGGGGTTATGGTTATTTTAGGAGTACTCCATCCGTCCCCTAAATAAATGTCATTCTCGCTTCCCGAGAAGTCAACGTTTTCAAACTGCCGGCAATTAGGACAGTCTCAATGGGAGTTTCATGAGTGTTTCATGCACATTAAATGCAGTGCCACATCAGCAAAAATTTCACTTTTTGTATGAAACTCCTAGGAGAAAGAAGGAAAAATGTTTCACCATGGTGAAACCTTTGGGCACTTGTTTTACATGCGTTGGAAGCGGTGTGAAACACCCATTGAGAGACAATAGTGTTTCACCATGGAACTATACAATTAAATCATGCAATAAGAGAGAGGTTGTGGGTCCCTTTAGCCTATGAATCTGTGCAATGAAACTGTGCATTGAGGGAGATGTCTATTTCATACTAAAGTTTCACATCTTGAAAACCGGAGATGAAACTCTCCATTGAGACTGGCCTTACAAATTAAATATATAAATATTTATGCTAAGTAATTAGTATCATTGAAAAGATCTTTAAGTCTAGTTTTTAATAAATTTATCCGGAGATATGTCAAATTTCGGCTAGATTGGGCCGAATCGACACGTGTTCGTCGACCGCTGGAGCTCCCGAGATGGCGTAGGGGGCTACAGCTTCTCGCCGGCGACGGCGGCGGCAAAGACGAGCAACTAGATGGAGAGGAGGAGCCATGGGAAGGAGGGGGGTGGCCGGCGGCGGCGGCGGCGCGCGGCGGCGCGCTGGTGGGCGGGGAAGCGGCGTGAGGGGGGGGCGGCGGTGGTGGAGGCCAAGAGCCGAAAGCGATAGATATATTTTTATTGCTTGCTTATCCCCTAGAGATTACATGCCTCTTGCTTATATAGCCCGGCTAGTGGGACTAGTAATCTAAGCAATCTCTATAAGGTTTCCTTATACGATCGGAATACCTTTTACAAGCATATCCTATTTATTTATTTCCTAATAAGGGTCTCCCTTATAGATGAGATATCCCTCTTGCACACCAAAAATTTCTAAGATAATCCTAACTTGAAGACGGCAGTAAACGACTCGCACGGGAAAGGGAAGGCGGCGGCGGCAAGGGGCGTCCGGCCCCCTTGCTTGCTGGCCCTCCCGCCCCCTTCGGGCCGGGCGGCCATCGCCGTGCCCAATTAACCTCGTCCCGGTTGGCCCACTCGATCATGACATTTCCCCACCGCTCGACGAGGCGGCGTGTCCACGTGCCGCCCAACCCACCGGATGGTGGCGAAGGGCACGCCGACCCGGAAGTCACCACTCCGCCCCGGTACAAGACGAGAGGGCCGCACTTGTCGTTGTTGTCGTTGCGGATGTCGGGCGCCCTTGTCGGCGAAGGAGAAGTCGAGGTGGAGGTCGCCGGGTAGATGCTGAACTTGAGGCTCAGCGGGGGCTGCACGAAGGGACGCTCCGCCCATGCACGGCGCATGACGGAGGCGGCGCTGAGGGTGCCCGGCTGGCCGATCATCCGGGCGGGCGGAGGAGGAGACGTGTAGGTGTAAGTCATCGAGACCGCCACCTTCGCATGGAGCCGCTCAGTAGTAGACGTGTCGGTCGGACGCGTAGGAGGCGATGAGGTGAAGTCGAGGAGGCAGCGTAGTAGAGGAGGTCAGCCGGGCGTGTGGATTGGTGGCCGCAGCCGCATCTCCTTTGTCCACGGGTGCGCCAACCGTGACGTGTTGTCGATGAAGAAGACGCCGCCGTTGTTGTCGAAGAGGATGACGGTGGCGCTCTCGACCCCGACGTTAGGGTCGGCTGTAGTAGGAGGACGCTTGCTGGGAACGCCTAATCCTCCCGAGGGCGGTTTGGGAGGTGGAAGCCCATCGCTACGCCGCGGTACGGGTCGTTCTCCCAAGCAGAAGTCCCGAGAAGCTCGCAAATGGGGATGTAGTAGCGGTGGAAGTACCTCACAATGCCATAGTGGAGACTCCACTCTAGCGCGTAGCTCGTAGCTCGATGGCGTCGGAGATGATCCCGAGCTCCTTGTTGGTCGTCGTGGCCAAGTGCAGCTCACCGATCATGTCGCTCGACGTCACCCCCGATGTCGCCCATTGCCATAGCAAGGCGCTCGCGGCCCGGCATCGCGGTCAACCGGGCAGCCACGATGTCGCTGTCGATGTCGCAGGGGTCGGGTGGTGGTCGGCCTTGGCGGCGCCGCCGCCGTCGCCGCCGCCCTTCCGGCTCGTCGTCGTTGTAGCGGCGGGCAAGGTCGATGGCCTCCTCCATCGAACGTGGTTCGAACCACTGAGTGTCGCTCGAAGCGTGTCACCACGCCTCCGACGAAGAGGTCGGGCACGGTGGCGCCGACCAAAAAATCCATGCGCCGTAGCATAGACTTCGGCGCCGATGTAGTCGCCCAGCCTTGCCTTCCCGGGAAGGCGGCGCCGCGCCCGTAGTGTCAAAGCAAAGGGGGTTCGCGATGTCGCAGCGGCGGGTGAACTCGTCCCCACTCGACGGGGACTTCTTCTTGACAGTCCATGAACCGCATCCGCAGCGGAGAACCAACGAGGTGGAAGGCAACAGAACTTACGAGTAGTCCCCGTCGATGTCCAAGTTGAGCTCAGATAGGAGCTCCAGCCGCGAATCCGGAGGTCGAGGTCGCCGGAGCCGTCGTGATCTGGAATTGCGGGACGCCGTGGGCGAGTGAGGGGGGTGTGATGCCGCTGGTGGCACCACGGACCTGAGCGCCGCGGGTGGCGCAGCCAAAAAGCGCCGGTGGCGCCGGGGTAGGGGGCGGGGGGCCGGGGTGACGCCATCTCGCTCGAGAGTCCCGCACGGTCGCAGTGTCGGTGGAGAGGAGAGGGCAGCCCAAATCCGCGGTGTCGCCGAGGATGACATCGGCGACGGCCGGTCGCGCGTCCCGAACGCCATCGCCCTCCTCTAGCCGGAGGATGGCGGGCCTCGGAGCCATCGACGGGGTCCGCGGCGGGGGGCGGGGGCGGCGCCGGGCGGCGCCCGGGCCGGCCCCCGTGCCCGGCGGCGCAGCGCGCCGCCGGGCCCCTCCGCCTTGGTCCTCGTGGCTCGGGGTAGTCCTCGAGGTGATGGAGACGCGTCTATGCGACGAAGACGCCGCTCGCATCTCGCCGGCGCGGCTAATCTTGGCGCAGCTTGTCGCCGAGGAGCGCTTCAGCGCCGCGGTGAATTCCTTCATCTCTAATCCATGGGTGGTGGGAATCGCCCCGTCTCCCGATACCCGCCGCCGATTCCGGCTAGATTGGGCCTGAATTGACACGTGTTCGTAGACCGATGGAGCTTCGAGACGGCGCAGGGGGCTTCAGCTTCGCCGGGCGGCGACGAGCGGTAGCACGAGCAACTAAATGGAGAGGAGGAGCCGTGGGAAGGAGGGGGTGGCCGCCGGCGGCGCCGGCCGGCCGGTCGGGCGCGGGGCGACGCGGCCTGGCGCGGCGCGGCGTGAGGGGGCGGTGGTGGGAGGCTAAGAGTCAAGCGTTAGATATATTTTTATTGCTTGCTTATCCCCTAGAGATTACATGTCTCTTGCTTATATAGCCCGGCTAGTGGGACTTGTAATCTAAGCAATCTCTATAAGGTTTCCTTATACGATCGGAATACCTTTTACAAGCATATCCTATTTATTTATTTCCTAATAAGGGTATCCCTTATAGATGAGATATCCCCTTGCACACCAAAATTTCCTAAGATAATCCTAACTTGAAGACGAAGCAAACTCGGACTCGTACGGGAAAGGGAAGGCGGCGGCGCAAGGGGCGGCGGCCCTTTGCGCCGCCGCCCCCTCGGCCGGCGGCCATCGCGTCGCCCACTTAACCTCGTCCCGGCCGGCCCACTGCGGATCATGACAAGATATAAATGTTACACGTATTTTCTACAAACCTAGTCAAAGTTGAGAAAGTTTGACCGGCACGCACCCCATAGTGACATCTAAAAAGGGACGGAGGGAGTATGTGGTAAGCAATAATCGAGTCCATTGCTCATACTAGAGATAAGTCGAGCCTTTTCGTGTCGCCAACGCCGCAAGCTTATCCAAAGGTGTTGATTTTGTTAGCACCGACCGGATCATCACATCTATTTAGGCCAATAATTTCGCACTAATACTAACAAAATGGTGATGAAGTTACGTGTTCCACATCAAGCACATTTGATCGACACTCATCGCTTGCAACTCATAAATTGCTTATTCAAGTCTAATATGGCAAGGCCCAAGGAGTTAACAATTGTTACATCCGTCTTGTTGGCGCATTCCGGCCAGATTGGGCCGAATTGACACGTGTTCGCCGACCGCTGAAGCCGCCGAGATGACGTCGGGCTGCAGCCGCCGCCGGGCAAATGCGAAGCCGCGGCACGAAAGCAACGAGGAGGAGCCGTGGGAGGAGGGGCGCGGCCGGCCGGCGACCGACGCGACGCCGGGGCGCGGGCGCGGGCGGCGGCGGGAGGTGGGGGCGCCGGGGCACGGGAGGCGGCGGGTGGTGCGGAGAACTCAAGGCGAAGATATATTTTTTTATTGCTTGCTTATCCCCTAGAGATTACATGCCTCTTGCTTGTATAGCCCGACTAGTGGGACTTGTAATCTAAGCAATATCTATAAGGTTTCCTTATATGATTAGAATACCTTTTACAAGCATATCCTATTTATTTATTTCCTAATAAGGGTCTCCCTTATAGATGAGATATCCCCTTTGTAAGGTCCTAGATGGCTAGAGGGGGGGGGGTGAATAGCCTATAAAAATTTTCTACAAGCTCAACTAAACAAACCGATTAGTATAAAACACGGCGTAAGGCGGTTTGCGCTAGCTCTATTGTCTTGCAAGCCTCTAGTGACAATTCTAAATAAATTCTATGATCTCTATGTCACACAAGAGCTATGTCACTACTCTAACTAGTGAACAATCCTTGTATGGTCCTTATGCTAGCAAGAACAACCTACACAAGTAAGTGCTAGCTCTCTATGCAAAGTAATCTAGCAAAGTAATGCACGAGTGAGAGACTTGTTATACCGACTTGTAGAGGCTATGAACCAATCACCGGGAAGAGGATGAACCAATCAACACAATGAGATGGAGAACCAATCACCAAGACAATGAACAAGTCGATTTGTTCACCCGGAGTTCGCTTGTACACCGACAACTACTCTCCGGTTGTGCCGACCAACACAAGGATGGTGTTTGAGCTAGGCGGTGCCCTTGCTAGCCTCAACACACCACTCAACAAGTGTGGTACCCAAAGCACGAGCAATGTATTCCTTGCACTTTGTCTTCCCGACGAGGAGTGCGTAATCCTCTCACAAATCAACCGGAGGTGGCCAAGAAATAATCACCTCTTCTTGCCAACAACTCCACCACTTCACCAAGCCGGCTAGGAGCGGTGTCTCCAAGAGAAACAAAAAATCCACCGCCTCTCACAACGATCCCCAAGTGCCTCTAGATGCAAGAACTCAATGCAATGCACTAGGATCAACTCTTCTCTCAAGAATGAAGCTCAAATCAAGAGTGAGAGGAGGGAGGCTTGCTTGCTTGCTCAAAGGTGTTAGGAGTGATTCAAAATGACCAAGAGAGAGAGCAAGTGGCAGCCAAGGTGGTATATATAGGCCACACCACGAAATGTGGTGGAAAGGGTGGAAAACACACTTTTCGCGGCCGATCGACGCGATCGACCGGACTCACCTCGCTGAGTCCGGTCGGTGGGTCCGGGTCACAACCGACAAGCCCAAACCGACCGGGCCGACCCCCGCCTCGAGAGCTTCCGGCCGAGAGTCCGCCATGCTTCCGTCGCGACGGACGATCCGGCCGGGCGCGTCGGCCACCCGCCGACGCCGAGCCGCTCGCGAGCTCGCCGCCAGACCTTCGACCGGACCGTCCGGTCACTTCCGACCCGACTTCCGGCCGGTGCGTCCGGGCCACGCCCGATCTTTGTGGAAAACTTCGTCGCTTTGTCGCCGTTCCTTCGCCTTTTGCTCCAAACCGACTTCCGTCACTTGTTTCTTGTTGCCGACACGAAGAACACCTCGACACCATGTGTTAGCATTTTCGAAACCATTTTCGACAAGGACGGAGTTAGCACTTTAGGTTAGAATGCATGCATATGAGACTTGAACCTAAAGGCACGCGAGGATCGATATGTACGAAAAAGTTTTTCCCTCTTTATAGTACGGCCTATCGATCCTATAACCACCCACACCCTCTATGGTGTCTTGGGTGTGAAATCAAAAGCCCTATGGTTATACCTTTCCCTTGGGACCTTTGATCTCGAAACTCCACCGAAGTTGCATGCTTGATCAACTTTTGGATCACCTTGACCCTTCATCCATGATCACAATGCACCAACTCTCACGCACGACCAATCTCCAATCTAATCAAACACTTAGCATCGAGAGATTAGTCCTTAGGTGTCACTAATTAGCCAAAACCAAACTAGAGATCTTCACCCTTGCACACCAAAAACTCCTAAAATAATCCTAACTTGAAAGCGAAGCAAACTCGAATTGTACGGAAGAGGGAAAGCGGGCGGCGCGGGGGCGCCGGCGGCTCCCTCGCGCGCGCCCCGGCCCTCCCGGGCCGGGCGCGGCCGGCGCGCTTGAGCCCAATTAGCCACTCCCGGCTGGCCCAATTTTAGATCACGACATTTCCCCACCATTCGACGAGGCGGCGCGTCCACGTGCCGCCCAACCCACCATGTAGTGGCGAAGCGCAGACCGATCGGGGAAGTGACCACTCCCGGCCCCGGTAGAAGACGAGAGGACCGCACTTTGTCGCTGTCGCCGCAGCGCATTAATCGCGCCCTTGCTCGGCCAAGGCGAAGTCGAGGTGGAGGTCGCCGAAGTAGATGCTGAACTTGAAGCTCGGGGTTGCACGAAGGGACGTTTCCGCCCATGCACGACGCATGACGAAGGAGCCGAGGGTCCCGCATACCGATCATCCGGGCGGTCGGAGGAGGAGACGGTAGTGGTAGGTCGTCGCGAGACCGCCACCTTAGCATGGAGCTGCCGCCAGAGACGTGACGGAGTGATGTCGGGCGGCAAGGAGGTGAAGTCGAGGAGGCGGCCGTCGAGGAGGTCGCCGGGTGTGCCGACGGGCGGTCCCGCCGGATCTCCTCAAGGCCCAAGCCGCACCGACGGTGACGCTTGTCGATGCGGAAAAGACGCCGCCGTTGTTGTCGAAGAGGAGGACAAAGGGCGCCTTCGATCCGGTCGTCGGGGCATGCCCGGAGAAGAAGGACGCTTTGCCGGGAACGCCCGATCCTCCCACGGGCGGTTGGGGAGGTGGAAGCCCACTACTACGCCATGCGGTAGACGTTCTCCCCAAGCGGGAAGTCCCGAGAAGCTCGAGGCAGCGGGATGTAGTAACGGTGGAAGTACCTCACAATGCCATAGTGGAGACTCCACTCGGGCGCCAGAGCTCCTCCGATGGCGTTGGAGATGATCCCAAGCTCCTTGTTAGTCGCCGAGGCCCGAGGGTGCGGCTCGCTGATCATGTCGCTCGATGTCGGCCGCCGATGTCGCCCATTGCCACCGCAAGGCGCCGCCGCCCCGGTATGCGGTCAACCAGGCGCAGCCGCGATGTCGCCGCCGAGGTCGCCAGGTCGGGCGTGGTGGCCGGCCTTGCCGGCGCCGTTGCCGGCGCCCTCGCCCGGCGTCGTCCGGCTCGTCGCCGCTAGCGGCGGGCAAGGTCGATGGCCTCCCTCCATCGAACGGGGCTCGAACCACTGAGTGCCGTCCGCAGCCGAGGTGCGCAATCCTCGACGAAGTGGGCGACGCTGTGGCGCCGCCCTTCAAAAAACCATGCGTGTAGCATAGACCTCGAAGGTGTTGATGTAGTCGCCCAGCTTGCCGTCCCGGGAAGGCGCCACAGTGCGCCCTCGTAGTGTCGGCAAGCGGGTGGTCCGAAGTGATGTCGTAGGCGGCGGGTGAACTCGTCCCACTCGATCGGGGACTTCTTCTTGACAGCTCCATGAACCGCATCGCAGCAATACCAAGAGGTGGAAGGCAGCGAAACTCACGTGGTAGTCCGGGTCGATGTCCAAGTTGAGCTCATAGAAGAGCTCCAGCTCTTTGCGAATCCGTGAGGTCGGGGCCGTCGGTGTCATCGCACTCCCGGACTTGCGCACGCGTGACGTAGCGAGGGGATGTGATGCCGCGGGTGGCACCATGGGCCCGGCGCCGCTGGTGGCGCGGTCGGGGGACGCCGCGGGTGGCGCCCGGGAGGGACGGGGCGCCGCGGGTGACGCCATCTCGCCGGAGTCCCCGCGCGGTCGCAGGTGTCGGTGGAGAGGAGAGGGCAGCCGGTGCTTCTTTGTGTCGCCGAGGACGGCCGGTGCGTCATGTAAGGCGTCATCTTCCTCCTCGAGCCGGGAGGATGGCGGGGTCGGAGCCGACGACGGTCCGCGGCAGGGGGGAGGGCGGCGCCGTGGCGGCGCCCGGGTCGCCCCTCGTGCCGGCGGCGGCGGCAAATGCCGTGCCGTCCTCCAACGTGGTCGCCGTGGCGCGCGGGGGTCCTCGGGTGGTGTAGACGTACTCCATGCGGCGTGAGACGAGTCTCCATCTCATCAAAACGCCTAACGATCTTGGCGCGAGCTTGTCGTTGAGGAGCGCCTTCAGCGCCGCGGTGAACTCCTTCATCTCGGAAGCCATGGGTGGTGGGAATCGCCCCGGTCTCCGGATACCACCGTTAGATTCCCGGCAGATTGGGCCGAATTGACACGTGTTCGTCGGCCGCTTGAAGCCGCCGAGATGACGTACGGGGCTGCGGCTTCGCCGGGCGGCGGCCGAAGCCGCTGGCACGAGCAACGAGGTGGAGAGGAGGAGCCGTGGGAGGGGGCGCGCGGCCGGGCGATCGGGCGCGGGGGCGCGGCGGCGGCGGCGCGGGAGGTGGGGGCGCGGGGCGCGGGCGCGGGAGGCGACGACGGCGGTGCGGAGAACTCGAGAGGCGAAGATATATTTTTTTATTGCTTGCTTATCCCCTAGGGATTACATGTCTCTTGCTTATATAGCCCGACTAGTGGGACTTGTAATCTAAGCAATCTCTATAAGGTTTCCTTATATGATTAGAATACCTTTTAAAAGCATATCCTATTTATTTATTTTCTAATAAGGGTCTCCCTTATAGATAAGATATCCCCTTGCACACAAAAACTCCTAAAATAATCCTAACTTGAAAGCGAAGCAAACTCGAATCGTACGGAAGAGGGAAAGCGGGCGGCAGGGGGCCCTGCCCCCTGGCGCTGCAAGCGCCCCCGCCCCTCCCCGGGCGGGCGACCATCGCATTGAGCCCAATTAGCCACTCCCGGGCTGGCCCAATTGTGGATCATGAGTCGGTCCATCCTTATGCAATTACATTTAGTCATTTCAGCAAATGGTTACTGACAATATTTATAGATGTCATTAGCAAATGTCATCTAGCAACGGTAAGTCGTGTTTGTCCACAGACATATCATTACAACAATAACAAATAATATTTTAGATTTTCATTAAAACTCATGACCGTATGGTGACGCTGTTTACAAATAAGATAGGATCAAGGTCAACATATAAGACTCACGTATAAGGCATTAAAACTCATGGGTTAGCAATCATGGGGACGCTAAATGAGCAGATAAACGATCTAGGAACCTTAGAACAGACTACACAGAAGAAAGGACTAGTGATTACCGAAAAAAAACTAGTGCTAGTCTACCACCACAGAGCCCTGAAAGACAGCATCATGAGAAGAGGAACAGCGAGCTGCACCGCCCTAACCTGGAGTTGCAACACACACTCAGAATTTCTTGTCCCTTCGTGTCCGATGCCGCTGGTTTAAGGACCACAGAACAGGGGACGTGCATGGGATCTGAGACGAGAAAGAAGATAGGCGAGAAGCTTACCGGAGGAGGCAGTCGGTCAAGGGAGATCCGCCGGGTGGAGCTGACCGGCACCAGCACTGGAGCGGAGTTCGGCACGCCTGCCGCCACCTGCTTGCTCGCCTCCGTGCCGGGTTGCGACATCGCGTGGAAGAGAGAGCTGGAGGGGAGGGCCAGACGAGGGCTGCGACACGCCGAGCAGCCACCGCAGCCTGCTCTCTCCTCTCGCAAGAGGAGATATGTGTCCAGTGGCCATTTTGGTTTTGGGTCGGACCTGTCATGCCCATTGCGCCAGTAGACCCTGGCACTATTGGACCTTTTTCTTAGTTGAGGCCAACCCATGTGGCCCATTTGCCCTGTTCTTGTGGGTCGGGCCAATGGCCCAATGGGTCGACCCGACCCATTCCCATCCCGAAGAGGCGGCCATCTAAGGCGTCACCTCTGAAAGCCGCTATTACCAAATGTGGGCATTCTATACATGTGTCTCCATAAATAGTTGCATCCAAAAATAATTGATAATTTTTTAGATGAACTTAGATAATGACAAACTTTAGTAAGTATAAATAGTGTATGTGCCTCTATGGTAGTCTAAAGTACACCTTTAGCATTATTTTAAACTAGCTATTTACTTTATTATGAAATACATTATAAAAAGTACCTCTCATTAGAAGATAGCGGTCAATAGTTCCTCAATATAGTCCATTAAAACAACAAACACCAACAAATAAATAGCTAGTTAAGTATCCAAAAGCTAATAAGAGCAACTTCAGCAATAGCCATCATATTTTATTTGTGTACCCATCTCCATTTTTGTTGACCCAAATTTTTACATAGAACTCCAGCAGGGGATCAATTCTTTCTTCTTCACCCCAAATCCACACGCGCTCGTTGCCCACCCTCCTCCTCCTGTTCCTCTCATCGGTCACCACAGTTTTGAGCAGCGCCCGCCTCGATCTGCTACAACGCCCTGTGGGTGGCAGCAGGATGGCGTATGGGGAGCTATATTCATAGGTGGACGATATAGCAGCATGAAGGGCGTGTTTGCTACCTTGCACCTGGCTAGCCCGACTCGTCAGCCTGGCTCTGGCTAGCCTGAGCTCGGCTCTCATGGTGCAAGTTCACGTGTTTGGTCACAAGCCTCGCTAAACTAAGATTGTGTTTGATTTCTGGCTCAAATTGGTATGGTAACTCTGTACCATAGTTTGGTTGCCTTTACCACCTCTTTCTTCTTGTTTACATTTCATCGAGCACATCGTGAGGATGTCGAGTAGAAGCAAGTTCGTGCCGGTGTGCAGTCCATGAGGACGCAGAAGGCAAGCTCGTGCAGTGGAAGGGATGACCACTGACACCAGCTGCCACCATCATCACCGTCCGCCGCGGCAGTGCTGCTGCTCCCAGCGTAGTGCACGGGAAGGTAGGCGAGGATGCTCCTAGCTACAGTGCTACTACTCAATGCTCCCAGGGCTGCTGTGGCGCCGACAACGAGGAAATCGCTCCACTTGAGCGGCTGCTGCCCATGCTCTGTCAGTGTGATGCACTCGCGTCCGCTCCACGTGCGTGACGAAAACCCGCTGCTGGGAGGAGGATGCCTGTTGCGGCCAGCTGATGGCGAGCTTGTAGATCTGCTTATAGGGGAACAGTGGCAAGAGCGAAGCCGCCACTACAGAAGATGCAGAAGTGGGCATCGGTGAGGGAGTTGGGGCGGAGAGGAGGAGCGCCATCGATAGCGGCGGTAGAAAGGGAGAAGAAGGGAGCGGTGGGTGAGAGAGGAGAAGTCAGGAGGTGACCCGCTCGTCCATCCGGCCCCTCCCCTTGCTCCCATCGGCATGGCTTCCAAAAAAACGGACCCCCATTGGTTCCCCAAAGCCAGGCTGAGGGGCTGGAAAAGCACGTGGGAGGCCTGGCTCGGAGGCGGCCCAGGTGCATCAAACACCAAGCCTGCATGGGTGGGGGTGGGGAGGGGGGCTCAGGCCAGGCCAGGCCGGTGCTCCGTAGCAAGCACACCCCAAGTGTATCATCTAGGAGACGGCGTACACTCTCTCAAACAAGTGGCAAAGCAGTACACTCGTCGCCTTGTTTAGTTAAGCAAAAAACTTGCCCGGTAAGATCTGTTTTGAACTCCCCAGAAGACGCTCAAAAAAGATTCGCCTCGTCACGCATACAATGTAACTGTGTAATTAGTTAATTTTTTTTACCTACATTTACTTACTCCAAACATATACCTTTTGGTATATTTAATATGATGTGATAGAGAAAGAGCGTGAAAACTTGGAAGTTGGAGGCAAAAACTTGCCTAACCATCAAGTGTACTCCCGCCTGCGCGCCCGGCCAAACACGCCTGCCCGCGCGCCCGGCCGCCGCGTCGCTGCCTGCACGCGGCCCCTAGCTCCGCCTACGCCCACGGCCCCTATATCCGGCCTAGACGATGCTCTTTTGCGGTCAGAGGTGTCGGCACGCGCACACTCGCCGTCGCTGCGGGACTGCGGGTGGGGATGGCGGTGAGACTTTTGCGTGGCAGGCGGCGACGGGTATGCGTCCGCGTCTATAGTGCCGGGAATCTCTTTGCTGTCCCGACGACGACGACCGGAGCCGGCCGAACACAGGACTCGATGCGCATGCGCTTTGACGGATACAGGCATTGTGACTGGACTCAGAACTGACGCACATTTCGTGGTAGTACATTACTAACTGCACCACGAAATGACGCGCGTACTTTTTGGGCTTGCAGCTCATTTAGCCAGATCCCTGGCAGTACGATTGTGCAAAAGCGTGTCTTAGAGATATCGAGGTGCACTCTATTGGGTGTGTTTAACACCCAAAATTTGGTCTGCAAAATTTTGGGCGCATGTCACATCGTGCAATCGTAAAGATGTTTCGTTTGTTAGTGGTAAATATTATCCTATCATGGCGTAAAACAGGCTCAAAAGAATCGTCCCATGAATGCACATCTAAACTGTGTAATTAGTTTATTTTTTTACCTACATTTAGATGCTACGATACATGTGCGGCATTTTTGATGTGATGGGAAATCTTCTTTTTGATAGTGAAATTTGGAGAGAAAGTTAGGGTGCTAAACACACCCAGCTGTTGCAGAATCTTCTGAAACTGACTGAATCCCGTCTCCACTGACAATGAAAAAGAGTTTGACAACTGGCTCACGCGTAGTCACTAGTACGTTCTTAAGCATCGTTTTGATGATGCGCCTATTTGATGTCATAGATAGTAATATTCTTTTCTATGAATGTAATCAATTGTGGACAGTTTTACTACGAACAGAATTAGAATTGTATTCTCCTCTTTTAGAACGAAGAAGGTAGTATGTATCTTTTCCTTTTTGAGGATCTGGTAGTATGTATGATCGATGTATCATGTATGTACTGTTATTGCCAAGGAAATCATTTCACTTGGGAAAGGCTATGGTTTCAGCGCCGTAGCACCATCATGCATGCTCACAGGGCCCCAACTCTAGCCCAGCAAAGTGTATCAAACAATATGTTCTAAAAATAGAGAAATTTTGTTGTAGGACACCGCTCAAACGTGTAATATGTCATTGGAAATCGTCAAAAGCGAAATATCTAATATGCTTAATACCATTACAAAATGAGGTACATTTGTCCCGTACCATTTCTTTTGTTCATCTAACTAATACCCTTATCTTCGTGCAACCTGACCATCTCCGCCTAAGACACAAAGCACTGTACCCAGTACAGTAAATCGGCCCAGCCGTCCGATCAAACAGCCTCAACATCCTCGCCCTCCACGTTGTAAGGTCTCAAAACTTCCCCAGACTACCGTCTCCCCCGCGACTCCTCTCCTACCCGCAAAAAATAACTAATACCCTTATCTTAGGTGCAACCCGACCATCTCCGCCTAAGACACAAAGCACTGTACCCAAGACAAGAATCAGCCCAAATTGTCCGATCAAACAGCCTCAACATCCTCGCCCTCCACGTTGTAAGGTCTCGAAACTTCCCCAGACTACCGTCTCCCCCGCGACTCCTCTCCTACCCGCAAAAAATAACTAATACCCTTATCTTCGTGCAACCTGACCATCTCCGCCTAAGACACAAAAGCACGGTCTGATAAGAATCAGCCCGATCGTCCGATCAAACAACCTCAACATCCTCGCCCTCCACGTTGTAAGGCCGGTCTCAATGGGAGTTTCATGAGTGTTTCATGCACATTAAATGCAGGCCACGTCGAAAAAATTTCACTTTTTGCATGAAACCCCTAGGAGAGAGAAGGAAAGAGTTTCACCATGGTGAAACCTTTGGGCCTTTTTTCACATGCGTTGGAACCCGTGTGAAACCCCTATTGAGACACAAATAGAGTTTCACCATATAACTATGCAATTAAACCATGCAATGAGAGAGAAGTTGTGGGACCCTTGAGCCTATGACACCGTGCAATGAAACCATGCATTGAGGGAGACATCTATTTCACGCCAAAGTTTCACATTTTGAAAATCGGGACGTGAAACTCTTCGTTGAGACCGTCGCGTTGAAACTTCCCTAGACTACCGTCTCCCCGCGACTCCTCTCCTACCAAAAAAAAAAAAAACGACGGAAACAACGGAGCCCCCACCCCAATCACCGAAACAGCGGAGCCGCCACCCCAGTCTCCGCGCGGGTGCCGGCGAACGCCTCCACGTCGCCCACCGCCGCCGCCAACTCCGTCCACCGCTGCACACAGCCATCCCAGGAACATCCTACGGCTCGCTCGCCACCAAATCCGAGGCCGCCACGGCCACTCCCTTCCAGTTCCGTCAGCCGCCGTCGCAGGACGCCATCACGCCACCACCGCCGCACCACTCCCGTCCGTACGTGCCAGCCGCCACCTCCGCGCCGGTCCCGTCGCGCGAGACGCCGCCGCCGCAGCCGTCGCGGCCGCCGTAGACTGCACTTCGTCGCAGTGGAGATTCCCCATCAGGTCCTCTTCCTCTCCCCGACGTTGTCCTGCACTCCGCGATCGGCCCTGGTGTCGTCCTCCTCCAGAGTTTTAATCCATTTTTGTTCTAACTGTAAAGAACCGGCTCTTGACAAGTGCATTGGAACCTGTCCGTACAATTGAAGGAGCTAGTGGCAATGACCCGAAGCTTAATCTTGGTGTTGGTGCCTAAAAACATCAGAGTTGAACCATTCTTACTGTTCCGAAAACTGAAGCAGCTCACCTTTGCAGGAATGCCTCTATGGATTTATGTCTTCAAGCTGGGATGTCAACTGCTGTAAATTATCATTATGGCAACAAAAATGATGATGTCAAATTGCCTGGTAAGAAACCTGCTACGTTCACTCTTTGCATTCAGGAAAGTCATGATTAGCTCACCAAATCAATTCCTTCATTTGGTTGTTGTTGTTGTTTTATATACATAAACAGAGTTTCAAAAATGGCGTTGGGCTTGTGTTACTACTGCATTTCTGTTGCTATTCCTGTCACCAATTGTTATCGCCTCCCTTTTTGCTTCCTTCGCGGCAGATCAGCACGTATTCCATTCCACAATTTAAATAGTGCACCTCTGTTGTTGCCTTCAGTGTTCAAAATTTCACGGTCTATATGGGTAAGAGACGAACACAAAATGGGTATATTGATGGTTAGTTTACATGATTTAGTAGGTGCACTAAATAGCTTTTCTTTCTTAGCCTATTCCTACCGGAAGAGATTCTCATCTGCCTGGGATTTGGTAATAATGCTTCTGTTACCAGCCACAGTTTCCTATTTCCACTGATATTACCCTGCTACTTAGAATCACAAAAAACAGAAACCTTTACAGTACATTCTAATTGTCTCAATTTAATATGTAGGGGCATGTACCAGATTTAAACTATTCAAATTCAGTCACTAGAGAAAATAGCTTCATGCCTGTTGAATGATGGATTCAGATCTTTGAGCACCAACCTAGATCTTTTTGAATGTTAGGTGCACTAAAATGACACACAACAGTCAACATATAATTTTGCTTGCTTTTAATAAGCATGGACCGTAAGGTTTTTCATACATAACAATAATTTTACATGAGCCTAGCAAAACAAGAACCAGTCCCAATGGAATTTCATAATATCCTTCTCAGGATATTTTTCTACGGTATTTTACATGAGCCTACGAGAAGACAAGAACAACTTTCAACAGAATTTCGTAATAATCTTATCAGGTTAATGAATGCCAATGCTCCTAATGTTAAACAATACTAATGTCTGATGTATTCTAACGTTTTATAAGTAAACTTTAATGTTAGAACTTGCAAACCAGCGTTGCGCGGGATTCCTGCTAGTTTTATATATTTCAAGAGAGACAAGATGGAAAAAACACCCGTTGTACCCTTGTCTTCAACCTCCGGCTCGTCACTGATATTTGCAATAATACACTGCCGCCGCCAATGGTGCTCGTCCGCCGCCGACACATCTACCTCCATGAACAAGAGCGGCAGGCCGATGACAAAGAGCACATGCTCTCGACGTAGTCGTTGACAAAGAGCAGCGCGTCCGCCGGGTCAAGCTCGCCGGCCATCTTCACCCATTGCTTGCACACGGCGTTGTCCACCTCCCGAAGATGCGGTGCCCTTTTCCACGAACATGACGTGGTCGGAGCGTGTCATGTCGCCAGAATCGATCGATCGCCCGTCTTTGCAGCTCCGTCCAGTACCACTTGTGCTGATTGCCGAATGCTGCCCACTTGAAGTTCTTGGTAAAGAAGTCCACGGAGTCCTCGTTGTCCATGTTGGTGCGCATGATGCACGAACCCGGAAGCTCTTGGACACCGGCGCACGCCAAGCACCTCCACAACGTCGGCCTCCTTGACGGCATAACCGCTGTCAGTGCCGTCCGTCACCTTGAGCACGACGTCCCGCTACAAGGTGTGCCTCTTCTAAGAAATTCTAACAACATAATATGGAACACTACTTTTATTTATGAAATCTTTGATAACACCGGTGAGATTTGTATTAAAAATATAACAGCTAGTTCCTTCTAATTTAAATGACAATGTCAAATGGATTCACTCTACTAAAGGTACCTGTACCACTAAGGATGCTTTTATAGATACTTGAACAATCAAGTGCAAGTTCATCTTCCACAACAAGGCCCAAGAAGCATTACTTCGCAGCCCGATCAATTTTTGAACAGATTTGGAAATCAAAGATCATCTCTCCAAACATAAAGGCTTTTATCGAGGCTTATCAGAATGGATTACCTACAAATCAAAGAGCTCCAAGCATATAGATACAAAATGTGCCTATTGTGGAAAGGAAGAGAATGACTCTCATCTATTTTTCACTGTGATTTTGCTAGAGCTGTATGTATCTCTCGCCGAGCCCTTTTTACAATGGTTGGAAATACTTCCCAACCCCTCCAAAACCCCTCCCAATTCCTTTTCTTAATTGTAGTTTTCGTCAATTTATTTTGATTAAGGGCGGTTTAGTCTTTGCGTCACTCTCTCACCCCTAATCTCCGACGTGGCCCAATCCCCACCCAAACCCATCAGCGACATCGCCTTCATCTCTCCCTTTGCCGGCTCGGTGCCTCACCCCGCCGCCCGGCGCCCGCCATCGCCGCCGTCCGACCCCCATCGCCGGCCTGCCCTCACCCCCTCGCCGCAACGCCGGCGGCTTCCTCCGCCGTCGTTGGTTGGACGGACTGGACAACCTCCCATCGCCACCCACGCCGCACAACCGGCATCCTCCCACCCGTCCCGCTCCGCCGCGGTCCCATCTCCCTCTTCATCGCCGGTCCGCCGTCACCCTCGCGGCGCCGCCGTCGCCGGCCTCGCACTCCTCCATCATTCCCAGCGCCATCGCCGATTTGCGAGCCGCCGTCATCCCTATCAAGGTTGACGCCTTTCGTTCATCACCAAGGGTACCACCGCTAGGTGATTAACTTGTTAGTACCCTATTCTTGATAATCATGTGTAATGCTAGTCGAGAATGTACTCTATATGAGGTGGTACAACACTTGAACCATTGCATTTCGCAAATGCGCGTTAATGAAGCGATTCTAGACTTTGTAGCTTCGAGTTCCTTTCCATGCTTAGAAACAGGTGCTTCAATTCTTGAAAAGGAGGTTGCGCAATTGTTCACTCCAAGTGTTTTCGCCAAGGTGCGATTCAAAGATAAGAGCGACCAAGAAGTGTTTTGCGATAGAGATTGAAGATGGCTACGATACAATTACGTATATTGTTGGCGGGGAGGATAAAGGAGACATGGAATACCACGTGGAATGTGAGATGTGTGTTCCTGAAGGCAATGTGAAGGGGATATCTTGTTCTTGTCTCAAGTTGCAGTCCATTGGCGCACTTCTCGAGGAGGTACCGGATGGTGGGGACGGAGGCGAGGATGCGGGTGTCATCGGTGATCTTCGGGCGTCGTCGAGCGGGACGTTGAGTTCGGCGCGCACAAACACCTTCTTCCCCTTTAGATCGGCCTCGCCGTGGATGCCCACGCTCCTCATGGTCGCCATCTCGCACTCCCCCACGCACGCACGCCGCCGCCACCGCCAGACCCTACGACGCCATGGGAGGCAAGGTGAGGGTCAATCAGACTCAATCGACAACGACGACAGATGCAGATGGCGACGGATCCGACGACGACTCACCTTGGGCTGGAAGAAGCGGATCGAATGGTCGGATGGCGGCCCGGCGCGGCAAGCCCCGCAATGTCTCCTCCCACCAGCGGCGACGATGATGGCGCGGATCGAATCGGCGGAGGGCGCTGAAGATCTCTTGTTTGGTTTTGGCTAATTAGTGACACCTAAGGATTAATCTCTCGATGCTAAGTGTTTGACTAGATTGGAGATTGGTCATGCCGGAGTTGGTGCTTTGAGATCATGGAGGATGGATCGAGGTGATCCAAAAGATGATCAAGCATGCAACTCGGTGGAGTTTCGGAGATCAATTGTCCCCAAGGCAAAGGTATAACCATAGGGCTTTTGATTTCACACTCAAGACACCATAGAGGGTGTGAGAGGTTATAGGATCGATAAGCCGTACTATAAAGAGGGGAAACTTATCGTACATATCGGTCCTCATGTGCCTTTAGGTTCAAAATTCATATGCATGCATTCTAACCTAAAGAGCTAACTCCGTCCTTGTCGAAAAATGTTTTCGAAAATGCTAACACATGGTGTCGGGGTGTTCTTCGACGTGTAAAGAACAAGAAACAAGTGACGGAAGTCGGTTTGGAGCAAAGGCGAAGAAACGACAACACAACGACGATTTTTCGCGGCTCGGGCGGCGGACGCATGCACCGGACTCGTGACCGGAAGCATGCAAAATCGACCGGACGCACCGGTGTGTGGTTCCGGTCAAAAGAACAGAGAGCATGTTTTCGGGGTTGCTCTCGGGGAGTGACCGGACGCATTCACCGGAAGCATGACCGGACGCATGCGCAGGGGTTCTAAATTTGGCATGTTGGGTTTGTCGGCGAAGGATCGGACTCATCGACCGGACTCATCCATGAGTCCGGTCTACGAGGTCCGGCCGGCCCGCAGAATTGCATGTTCCTCCCCAACGGCTCCTATTTTTGGTGGAGCCTATTTATACCCCCTAGGCCAGCCATTGCTCCCTCTCTTGGTCATTTGAATCACTTCTAACATCCTAGAGCTGAGCAACAACTCCCTCTCACTCTCATTCTTGCTTGTGAGCTCCATTCTTGAGAGAAGAGGTGATCCAAGTGCATTTGCTTTGTGTTCTTGCATCTAGAGGCACTTGGGGATCGTTGTGAGCCGGTGGGTTTTCCGTTTCTCTTGGAGACACCGCTCCTAGCCGGCTTGGTGACTTGGTGGAGGCGTTGGCAAGATTTGGTGATTGTTTCTTGGCCACCTCCGGGCGAAATTGTGAGAGGATCACGCACTCCTCGTCGGGAAGACAAAGTGCAAGGAATACATTGCTCGTGTCTTGGGTACCACACTTGTTGAGTGGTGTGTTGAGGCTAGCAAGGGCACCGCCTAGCTCAAACACCATCCTTGTGTTGGTCGGCACAACCGAGACTAGCTTGTCGGTGTACAAGTGAACTCCGGGGAACAAATCGACTTGTTCATTGTCTCGGTGTGTGGATCATCACCTTCGTGTGATTGATAGCTTTTTTTTTTCCCGGTGATTGGTTGACATCCTCTACACGTCGGTATAACAAGCTTCTCACTCTTGCATTACTTTCCTAGTTTACCTTGAGTAGAGAGCTAGCACTTGCTTTGTGTAGTTGTTCTTGCTAGCATAAGGACCATATTAGGATTGCTCATTAGCTAGAGTAGTGACATAGACTTTGTGTGGATTAGAGATCATAGATATTTTTAGTCTTGTCACTAGAAGGCTTGCAAGACCACTAGAGCTAGTGCAAACCGCTTTACGCCGTGTTTTATACTAATCGGTTTGTTTAGTTGAGTTTGTAAAAAAATTTTATAGGCTATTCACCCTCCTCTAGCCATCTAGGACCTTTCAAGTGGTATCGGAGCCATGGTCACCGTTTTAGAAGGCTTAACAACCTCCGGTGTGAAGCATGGCTAGTATTGTGTTCAACAATATTGGGGGAAAGCCTCCATTCTTCGATGGAGTCAAGAATTTTAATTATTAGAAGAGATGCATGAGAATGTACTTGGGATCAATCAATGACCAAGTATGGGAAATGACCGAGAAGGATTTTGTCATCCTAGATCCTACCAACCTCACTCCCACCGACAAGATCCACAAGCAATGCAACACAATGGCATTGAGCACTCTCTACAAGGGAATGGATGTCAAAGTGTTTGAAGGAATCAAGTATCTTGAGAAGGCAAGTGAAGTGTGGGAGAAGCTTTGTGAGACCTATGAGGGAACCAAAGTTGTGAAAAGTGCCAAGTTCTATGTTCTCAAGAGTGAATTTGAGAATTTCAAGATTAAGAAAGATGAGAGCATACCGGATACATTCCATAGGCTCCAAGTGATTGTCAATGATCTCAAATCATTGGGTGTGAAGACATTGGATAGAGACTTTGGGCACAAATTCTTAATGTGCTTGCCCAAGAGATTTGCTATGTTGAGGAAGATTCTCTTTAGAGGTGCATTGGACACAATGACACCTAGTGACTTGCTTGGTGAAGTGCTAACCGATGAGCAAGTTGATGGAATGGAAGATGAAGTAGAGAAGAAAGATGACAAGAACAAGAAGGTTGTGGCATTCAAGGCCGCCACCACCTCATCCAAGGCTAAGGGCAAGTCCATGGGTCAAGAAGAAGATGATGAGGAAGTAAATCTTGATGAGATTGATCAAGAGTTTGCTATGTTTGTGAAGAAATTTAGCAAGGTCTTGAAGAGCAAGAAGTTTCGGCAAGGCTCTAGAAGAAGAAATGATTCATCCAAGGGCAGTGAAGAGCCAAGAAAGTGCTTTGAGTGTGATAGCCCTTATCACATCCTTGCCGATTGCCCAATCAAGAAAGAAAAAGAGAAGATGAAGGCATACAAGGGTGACAAGACAAACAAGAAGAGCAAGACCATGACATTCAAGAAGACAAATGATGGTGCTTTTGTTTGTTCTTTGAATAGTGATGGCTCCTCCGATGAAGAGGAAGAGAAGCCCAAGGCCATGAGTGTAATTGGCCAACACAAGAAGTCATCCCTCTTCGGCTCATCACCTTCATGATTCATGGCTAAGGCCACTAAGGTATCATTGCATGAGCATGATGAACTAAGTGATAATGAAGTAAAATATGATGATAGTGATGATGAATGTGAACCCAGTAGAGATGATCTTCTTGAGATGCTTAAGCAAACTCATATCATGCTTAAGACTAAGGACAAGGAATGTAAAGCTTTGTAAAAGAGTGAAAACTCTTGAGCAAAACTTTAGTGAGCTAGAGGCCACCCATGAGGGTCTAAAGGAAGGCCATGAGGAATTGGAGCTAGCTCATACAAGGCTTCAAAAAGCCCATGCCTTACTCTTAGAGAAGAATGATAGAGCTTGCTCAATCATCAAGAATGATGTTGGTTCAACATGTGACATCATAGATAAACCCCTTGTGGTTGATGTTGAAGAACCATCCATTCCTTTCACATCCACATCAACCCACTCAAGCTCTACTATTAGTGATGGAGTAATTTTAAACTCATCATTAAAAGTTGAGAATGAGACTCTCAAAAGAGAGGTGGATGAGCTCACTCACTCCTTGAGAAAGGCATATGGTGGGGATGCCCGCTTGCTAAAGTGCTTGAGTAGCCAAAGGTTTTCCCTTAATAAGGAAGGCTTAGGTTATGTCCCTAAGAAAGGCAAAAAGGCCTTTGCTACTCCAAAGCATAGCTTTGTGAAGAGCAATGAGTCCTATTGCAATAGATGCAAGCAAGTGGGGTATAAAGAGGAAAAATGTGCTAAAATAAACACTAGCAACAATAAGGGAACAAAAGTGCATTCCATCACCTTTGATTCTTATTATATGCTTACGAAGGGTGAGAAGGGTGTCAAGGCAAAGTTTGTTGGTTCACCCATTGTTGGCCCAAAGAAGAAGACAATTTGGGTACCAAAGGCTTTGGTTGCTAACCTCCAAGGACCCAAGAAAAAATAGGTACTTAAATCTTACTTATTTGCTTGTAGGTGAATTACAAGATTGGAGGGAATCATTGGATCCTTGATAGTGGGTGCACTCAACATATGATCGGTGATGCAAGAAAGTTCAACATTATTGATCCAACTTAAGAAAATGGCAAGCCCATTTGGTGATAGCAAGAGTGGCAAGATATAAGGCATAGGCAAGATAGCAATAACCAATTATTTGACTCTATCAAATGTGGCACTAGTGGATATATTGAAGTACAATTTGCTTTTGGTGGCACAAATTTGTGATCTTGGTTATAAGTGCATCTTTGGGGAAGATAGTGTTGAGATAGTGAATACAAAAGACTCAAGCTTGATCTTCAAGGGAATAAGATTTGACAACCTCTACCTTGTAGATTTTGGTGCTAGTGAGATTCAAATTAGTACATGCTTGATATCTCAATCTAGCATGGGTTGGCTATGGCATAGAAGACTTGGTCATGTTGGCATGAAGCAACTCAACAAGTTAGTGACACATGATCTAGTAAGAGGCTTGAAGGATGTTTACTTTGACAAAGATAAACTATGTAGTGCATGTCAAGTCGGCAAACAAGTTGCCAATACTCATCCAAAGAAGAGAGCTTCATGAGTACTTGCAAGGCATTTAACTTGATCCATATTGACTTGTTTGGTCCAACCGCATATACAAGCATTGGTGGCAACAAGTATGGATTTGTGATTGTGGATGACTATACAAGATTCACTTGGGTGTTCTTTCTCAAAGACAAGAGTGATGTGTATTCTTTGTTCAAGACATTTCTCAAGAGGGTGCACAATGAATTTGATATCATAGTGAAGAAAGTGAGAAGTGACAATGGTAGTGAGTTCAAGAACACAAGAGTTGATGAGCTATGTGACGATTATGGAATCATGCATCAACTTTCGGCCAAGTACACACCACAATCAAATGGCCTAGTTAAGAGGAAGAATAGAACTCTCATTGAGATGGCAAGATCAATGCTTAGTGAGTACAATTTGAGTCAATCATTTTGGGCCGAAGCAATCAACACCGCATGTCACTACATCAATAGATTGTATTGCCATCCCATGATAAACAAGACACCTTATGAGCTATTGAATGGAAGAAAGCCAACCATTGCATACTTTAGAGTATTTGGATGCAAATGCTACATATTGAAGAAGGGTGTAAGACTTGGCAAATTTGACAAGAGGTGTGATGAAGGGTTCCTACTTGGTTATTCCACCACAAGCAAGGCATATAGAGTGTGGAACAACTCAAGTGGTGTATTGGAAGAAGTCTATAATGTTGAATTTGATGAAACCAATGGGTCCCAAGATGAAGATGAGAACCTCAATAATGTTAGTGGAACTCAATTGGTAAATGCCATGAGAGGCATGGACATTGGTGATATTAGGCCAACTCAAATTGATAATGATAAAGATGAAGTGCAAATCACTCAAGCTAGTGGTGCTCAAGTTCAAGATCAACAACAAGCTAGTACATCATCTCAAGCTACAACAAGTGATCAACCAAGCTCAAGCAATCAAGTTCCAATACTCCAAAGCTCAAGCATAGCTAGAGATCACCCAATTGATCAAATTATTGGTGACAATGCAAGTGGAGTACAAAGAAGAGGAAGACTAGCGGCCTTTTGTGAACACTTTGCTTTTGTGTCACAATAAGAGCCCGAAAAGGTTGATGATGCCTTGAAGGATTAAGAATGGGTCATTGCAATGCAAGAGGAGCTCAATAACTTTGATAGAAACAAAGTTTAGAAATTGGTAGAGAGACCAAAGGACTACAATGTCATTGGAACCAAATGGGTGTTCAAGAATAAGATGGCATTGTTGTGAGAAACAAAGCAAGACTAGTTGCACAAGGTTACACTCAAGTAGAGGGTCTTGACTTTGGTGAGACATATGCTCCGGTTACAAGATTAGAGGCAATTAGAATCCTATTGGCCTACGCATGTGCACACAACATCAAGCTCTATCAAATGGATGTCAAGAGTGCTTTTTTCAATGGCTTCATCAATGAGCTAGTGTATGTTGAGCAACCACCCGGTTTTAAAGATTACCATCATCCCAACCATGTGTACAAGTTGAACAAGGCATTGTATGGGTTGAAGCAAGCACCTAGAGCATGGTATGAGAGGTTGAGAGACTTCCTACTCAAAAAAGGTTTCAAGATGGGCAAAGTTGACACTACTCTATTCACCAAGAAGATTGGAAATGATTTGTTTGTCATGCAAATATATGTTGATGATATCATCTTTGGATCAACAAATCAAGAATATTGTGAAGAGTTTGCCAAGATGATGGTAAAAGAGTTTGAGATGTCTATGCTTGGAGAGCTCACATACTTCCTTGGTCTTCAAATCAAACAAATGAAGAGTGACACCTTCATTAGTCAAGGGAAATACATTAGAGACATGATCAAGAAGTTTGGCATGCAAGATGCAAAGGGTATCAATACACCAATGGGTACCAATGGATCATTAGACAATGATGAGAATGACAATATGGTTGATCAAAGGTACTATAGGTCATTGATTGAAAGCTTACTCTATGTGACCGCTTCTAGGCCCGATGTGATGTTTAGTGTTGGCAAGTGTGCAAGATTTCAATCCTCACCTAGAGAGAGTCATCTCACCGCATCAAAAAGGATATTGAGGTACTTGAAGCACACACAAAATGTTAGGCTATGGTATCCCAAGGGGTCAAACTTTGAGCTTATTGGATATTCGGACTCCGACTATGGGGGATGCAAGGTTGATAGAAGAAACACAAGTGGCACTTGTTAATTCCTTGGAAGATCTCTAGTATCTTGGTCCTCAAAGAAGCAAACCGGTGTGACACTTTCAACCGCCGAGGCCGAATATATTAGTGCCGGTAGTTGTTGTGCACAATTGCTATGGATGAGATCAACATTGAAGGATTATGGGTTTGATTTCCATCATGTGCCTTTGTATTGTGACAATGAAAGTGCTTGCAAGATGACTCAAAACCCGGTTCAACATACAAGAACCAAGCACATTGACATAAGACACCACTTCATTAGAGATCATCAACAAAAGGGTGACATTGCTATCCAACCTATTGGCACCGAAGATCAACTAGCCGACATCTTTACAAAGCCACTAGATGAGAAGAGATTTTGCAAGCTAAGAAATGAGTTGAATATCCTTGACTTCTCCAACATGAATTGAATGCATCCCACTATCATGACATGCCCCTACATCAAGCAAAGCAAAGGTATCATTGTTTGACATGGCATTCATGATAACTAAGGACTTGTTAGAACATATAGACATATAACTTGTACCTTAGGAAGCATTTATGGAAAATCAAAAGGATTTCAATGTATGTATGCCATCACTATTGCTATTTATGCTTGTTTGATCTAGTGATGACATATGACATGTTTATGGGCTTACAATCTCAAGTGTTGAATTTGGCTATCTTTTCACACATATGCTTCAACATAGGCAAGATAACCCTTGTCATGAGGTGTGAAGAAGCTTGTCTTTGGTTCAAACCGAAATATATGTTTACAAGTGATCCAAATTTGACCAAATTTGAGCACTATTCTCTCTTCCATAACACAACATGGTCATACCTTTTGTGGAAATTATCGACAAAGGGGAGAGATTAGTGCATGAAAGGTTTTTGGAAAATTAAAAATTTCACATGTTTTTGAAAACCTCTCATGTGGTTCATGAGTTTACAAGTGGTTCACACAAGTAGGGGGAGCAAGCTCATAGACAATTTATTGCATTTGATTGTGCACTAACATATGACTTGCTCATTGCACATGTATTTAAATTCCATATATACATGCTTGTGTGGTGTATGCTAGTTTGTACAAGTGGTTTACAAATGATTGATAACTAGCATGCATAGGAGCTAGCTAGATTTTCTAAATTTCGCTCTTAATTCAATTATCTTGCTTATAATGTGATCTCACGTGGTACTTTGAGTTTTGATAAAAATCTAGTTATCTTGATGCTTGTATGGTGAAAATGGCGCAACTTCTGATTGGTATCACGCTTCAAAGGTCCATTTCTTTCACCCTAAGCATCATTTTGGTAACATAGCTCACCCTCAATTTCAATATTCATACATGTATGCAATGCTTCGTTCCAAACTCGTGGCATACATGTAGGGGGAGCTTATGCTACCAAAACCGAACTATGATGATTGTCCAATCCTATGATTGTAAGTAAAATGCTTGGACAACCGTTGTATGTTCAAAAACATTAATCATAAAACATTTTATGCGGGTTGTCACCAATTACCAAAAAGGGGGAGATTGAAGATCTCTTGTTTGGTTTTGGCTAATTAGTGACACCTAAGGACTAATCTCTCGATGCTAAGTGTTTGACTAGATTGGAGATTGGTCATGCCGGAGTTGGTGCTTTGAGATCATGGAGGATGGATCGAGGTGATCCAAAAGATGATCAAGCATGCAACTTCGGTGGAGTTTCGAGATCAATTGTCCCCAAGGCAAAGGTATAACCATAGGGCTTTTGATTTCACACTCAAGACACCATAGAGGGTGTGAGTGGTTATAGGATCGATAAGCCGTACTATAAAGAGGGGAAACTTATCGTACATATCGGTCCTCATGTGCCTTTAGGTTCAAAATTCATATGCATGCATTCTAACCTAAAGAGCTAACTCCGTCCTTGTCGAAAAATGTTTTCGAAAATGCTAACACATGGTGTCGGGGTGTTCTTCGACGTGTCGGCAACAAGAAACAAGTGACGGAAGTCGGTTTGGAGCAAAGGCGAAGAAACGACAACACAACGACGATTTTTCGCGGCTCAGAGGCGACCGGACGCATGCACCGGACTCGTGACCGGAAGCATGCAAAATCGACCGGACGCACCGGTGTGTGGTTCCGGTCAAAAGAACAGAGCATGTTTTCGGGGTTGCTCTCGGGGGAGTGATCGGGCGCATGCACCGGAAGCATGACCGACGCATGCGCAGGGTTCTAAATTTGGCATGTTGGGTTTGTCGGTAGTGACCGGACTCATCGATCGGACTCATCGACCGGACTCATGCATAAGTCCGGTCGGCGCGTCCGGCCCGGCCGCCGCAGAATTGCATGTTCCTCCCCAACGGCTCCTATTTTTGGTGGAGCCTATTTATACCCCCTTGGCCAGCCATTGCTCCCTCTCTTGGTCATTTGAATCACTCATAACATCCTAGAGCTGAGCATCAACTCCCTCTCACTCTCATTCTTGCTTGTGAGCTCCATTCTTGAGAGAAGAGGTGATCCAAGTGCATTTGCTTTGTGTTCTTGCATCTAGAGGCACTTGGTGATTGTTGTGAGCCGGTGGGTTTCCCGTTTCTCTTGGAGACACCGCTCCTAGCCGGTTGGTGACTTGGTGGAGGCGTTGGCAAGATTTGGTGATTATTTCTTGGCCACCTCCGGGCGAAATTGTGAGAGGATCACGCACTTCTCGTCGGGAAGACAAAGTGCAAGGAATACATTGCTCGTGTCTTGGGTACCACACTTGTTGAGTGGTGTGTTGAGGCTAGCAAGGGCACCGCCTAGCTCAAACACCATCCTTGTGTTGGTCGGCACAACCGAGACTAGCTTGTCGGTGTACAAAGTGAACTCCGGGTGAACAAATCGACTTGTTCATTGTCTCGGTGTGTGGATCATCACTTTCGTGTGATTGATAGCTTTTCTTCTTCTTCCGGTGATTGGTTGACATCCTCTACACGTCGGTATAACAAGCTTATCACTCTTGCATTACTTTCCTAGTTTACCTTGAGTAGAGAGCTAGCACTTGCTTTGTGTAGTTGTTCTTGCTAGCATAAGGACCATATTAGGATTGCTCATTAGCTAGGGTAGTGACATAGACTTTGTGTGGATTAGAGATCATAGATATTTTTAGTCTTGTCACTAGAAGGCTTGCAAGACCACTAGAGCTAGTGCAAACCGCTTTACGCCGTGTTTTATACTAATCGGTTTGTTTAGTTGAGTTTGTAGAAAATTTTTATAGGCTATTCGCCCCCCCTCTAGCCATCTAGGACCTTTCAGCGCCCGGTAGCGGCAAGCCCCGCAAGGTCTTCTCCGACCGGCGGCGGCGAGGATGGTGGGCGGCGGCTCGACAGAACGGGCCTAGAGACGAGGAACCCTAGAACAAAAATAGAGATGAGGATGAACTCGAATGCACCCTAAAAAAATTCATCTAACTATACTACTTTAATCATTTGATCATATCATAATTTTTTTGTTCTAACGTAAATGTACGCTTTTACCCTCGATCAAAAAATAGAACTACGTAAAAAACAATTAACACAGGATCCAAATACCACAAATTTTTAGAGGCGTTGGGAGGCGTTACGTCTCATATGGCCCACATATCATAGACACGAGGAAACGTCTCAGGGCGTCTCTCCATTGACGCCTCCCAACGCCTTTTCTCATTTTGGGCCCACATGTCATACACACAGGAAACGCCTCCAGACGCCTCTCCAACCATTGTAAAAAAGTTCATCTCTGCTAACCCTTCTTTCAGGTCATCATCTCTCCCATATGAGCAAGATGGAGTTCAACACGAGCTACAATACATTATCGCAGACTCCACCTCTAATGCTGATCTACAGAAATTTGCCACCACCCTCTGGTGTCTTTGGAAAGCCATAAATGAATTAAGATTCAAAAGAACTGTTGGTCAATTTGGCAGATACACTATTTAGTGGATGCAGACATCAAGGTGGCTTCGGCATCCTTGAACAAAGGAAATAAGCATTTGTAGGACACATTGCAAACCGGAGATAATCCACCATCAAGCTCAGTTCAGGAGCGGTTGACAATAGCCACCACCACCCAACAAGACGAGCCATCACATAAACAACTTTCTTTTTCATTCTTGCAGGTTCTCATCCTCCACAGCAAGGGTATACGCCTCACTTCTTTCTTTCTTTTTTGCGGTAAAGAAAATTTAATTGATACTAAAGTAAGTTACATCCTCTCATTACAAAAATAAACTAAACTACTCCAACTCCATTGATGGGAGACAAGAAATCTTGAAAAAGCCATAAATTCCACCATCTAGGATCATCATCCCAAACTGATCTGCCATAGATGCAAGCTTCGATCTGAACGAACAGGGTCATCTCATCATCCACCACTGTCATCCTCATACCCATCACTTTTGCAAAAGAGGAGTAAAAACGCTAAAACTCCACATACAAACATGATAAAATTTGCGCCGCCGATTACGTCATCGACCTCATTGTCGTCACCTTCACCGATTCGTCATGGGGAGAACACAAGTCCAACCATCCGGATAGATATCGTTGATCCCACCTCCATGGAGCGAAGATCCTCCCGTCCCCGCACCTCACCCGACCGCCTTTCTCCTCCGACCATCCGCCACATCTCGTGCTCGTCGCTCACCGTCCGCCGACGATGTTGGGATCGGGCGTGGGACGGACCGGGACCGTGTCGTCGGGGATGGGCGCCGGCTGGGCGGGATGGGCCATTAGGGATGGGGCTGTCGCGAGTGGTGACGGTGGCGGGGCTAGTACCGCGGGGGTTGAGGCGGGCCGACAAGGTCGGGCTAGGGCCGGCGCCGGCCATTCTCGCTCGGTGCTCGCGAAGGAGAACGAAAAGCGCGTATGGATCCGGTGCTTCGTAGGAGAGAGGAAAAATGAACTTTTCTGTGGTCCCAACTAAAAATAGCCCCAATAAGCACCTCTTGGTGGGCTAGTGATTTTGAGGGGCTAGTTGCATCTAGCACAAACTAGCCCTCCTTTTGGATCCCTTTAGGGCTAGTTAAGTCAAAACTTCCTAAAACTAGCTCTAGACAAGGGATCTAAACATGGCTATAGATGCTTAGAGCAAGTATAATGAGGTGATTCAGCGGGCGACTCAGAAGTCCACGTCAACATATTCTTACGTGGAGGAAAGAGAAAACCGGAGAGAGAAAGAAGCTGCGTCTGGTGAATCGCCGGCTCAAAGCCGGCATATGCAAATGCGATTGGCTGCTGCCTCCACCCACACCAGAAAATCGCAATAATTGAACATGGGGCCCGCCACTACTGCCGGTACCTTGATGAGGTGGCGCCGAGTCGCCGGCGAGCAAGCAACTTTATTATTCTTGCTCTTATATAGACTTACCTCTATGAACTTACATTTGTACATCCTACCCTTGTAAGCACCTATGAATGACTGACCTAATTGACAAACCTCAAGATTGATTGATAAAGTCATCACATGCATGTACCTCGTTGTCGCTGACCATGTCACCTAGTACTACCGGAAAGAACGGCGTCATTAAATCCTAAATGAAATCTAGAAATATTTGAGCATTCTTGTCGAATTGAGAACTTAAATTCAGTGAGCAGATTTCACGAACTTAACCAACTGAGCTAGCCTCAACTCAACCGCTATAAGTTTTGTTTGTGTATATATTTTTGGTATTTGTATATTTGAAAATAACAGTATTTTGTTTTGTCGAAAAGTAATTTAATGATAGAGTATACTTTTGTTATGTTTATAACTGAATTTTAATGGTTATATAGCACGCCTCCAATCAATAAGTTCTAATATGAAATGCCGCTTATTTTCGATTTTATGGAAGGGAATATTAAAAAGAGGCTAGGAAGAGAATAATGGCTAAAAGTAGTTTCAACAACTTTTTCACATGAAACTTAATGAGTACAAATTTAAAGTGGTTTCGGTCCACTGAAAACACACCTCTAGTGCGTTTGTGGATGCGTGACTATATGTTGAGGCGAAAGGATCCCTACATTATTAATTATCTGTAAAACGTTGCTTCCTTCTAGTGAAAACACCTCTGGTGTGATAGTGGATCTGTGAGTATTTGACTCTATATCGCGGCCAAAGGTTTTCTCCGTTGCCTTAGAAAAAACGGTTTCATTCGATGGGAAGTGAAGCACTTCTTGCCAACCATTCCCCATAGAAGGCACTAGAGATGTTCCCTTGCCACCACCACCACGTGGTGGTAATGGATCCGCCCTTTTTTTTTACAATCTCACTTTCGGCTCTTTTCATATTTTAGTTCAAAATTGTATAGTTTTATGACTCAATCTTAATTCGACCCGATTCTTAAATTTGCTGGATAAATTCTACGTGCCAATGGTACGTGCCAAGGTGGACCTTAAGTTTAGGTTTTAAATAATCCAGGTGGACATGTTCGAAACTAGAAGTACAACAAACTACACAATGGACAGCAACAATACAGATTGCATATGGTGTCACCAAGAATGAAGTTCTCGTACACATAGACTATCAAAAACATTTTTCAATGTAATCGTAATACAAGTATCTTTGAAAATGATGTAATTATTTACACACGGCCCTCCTAATCCTCCAAAGGGCAGATACATGTACAGTTTTTGCTAATGAGGAGGAAATAGAGATGGCAGAGAGAAATAGATTGTTGCACGAAACAATCACAACATGAGCTAAAATTTAGCACTTTGGGAAACCATTGTACATACTATTTCCTCTGTTTCAATTTTAAAGACATTTGAGCATTCAATGGGAACAGTAAAAAAATTCCACAAACAATGATGATAATTGTGTCTAGATTCATGGATGAATGACTGAACTTGGACAATACGAGTACACTACAGTGTCGAACGTCTTGTATAGTGGAGCAGAGTGAGTCATTATTAAGTTCTTTTAAAATTACGTGCCACTACATGAGACGACCTACGGACAAGATTAATGTACTTGCCTTAACTTTATAAGGATAGGAAACATGCCCGTGCATTGCTACGGGAAGAAAAAAAAATTTTTTAACTGGAAAATATATTTTCACTTCTCCGTGTACACTTCTCCAGGTAGCTGCAGCATTTTCCTTGTGTACTGTGGCTGACATGTGGTCCCCATTAGTAAGAGGCTTGGCTACGCACTGTGCTCGTGCACCCGATGGTGGACTCTTACTCTTTGCTCTTTTATTCTATATATAAGTGGACCACGCCTATATTTAGAGAAAGGGAAGGTAGGGCTTCCAATGACATGTGGGCCCGTGAGGGAAAGGATAAGGTGTGCTGCTCACAATGACATGTCGCCCATCGTCTTCTCCATTCAGCGGAGCCGACCAGAACAGAGAAAGGGGAAAAGAAAAATACGGGGAGAGAGAGACAGAGATGACCGGCGGCGGTGGCTGGGCAGTGACGCGCGACGGCATGCCCGACTGAGTGGCGGTGTGTGGTGGCCGATGGTGCTTGCGCGAGGCAGGGTGCGAGGAGCGGCGGGCTGGCGCGGGCGCGACACACGGCGGCTGCGTGGCTGGTGACTCGATCTTTGTCTCCCTAGCTGCACCACGCACCCGCTCGTGGCTCCATGGCGCCTCGCCGTCGCAGCCCTCTTTCGCAACTTGACGCCGCCCCGCGGTCACTTTCTGCGACACCGCCTGGACCTTCCTTTGTCGTAACTTTTTATTTTAAGGATATACTAGCAAATATGCCCGTGCGCGTTAACGGGGTAGCCTTCGTTAAATCAAATCAAAATAAAAAAATAACTTGACAGCAGGTCCCGTTGCCATGATAAACAAATCATCCCATTTTGACTACTCAAACCATCCCATCCCGTCTCCACTCATCAGCGCATGTCCATCTCTCATGCCTCGTAGTGGACAAAGCAAAAACGCTGCCACTGCCTATTTTGTTATGATTTATTTATTATTAGAAATATTTTAATAATAATTTATTTATTTTACAATTTACATAAAAAATTTAAATAAGATGAAGCAGTCAAACACGATGTCTTAGAATTAAAAAGAGTATTCTTTTTTGGGATAGAGGGAGTATCTCATAAATTTGATTTTTATGAGTATATTTTTTTGCAAGTTTTTTAAATAAAAAATTGTTTTTTCCAAAGTATGAAAATCGGAGGATATATAGTCTGATCATTCATTGATTTCTAGTGCTAACAATACTCGCTAATTAGTGGAGTCGATATGTAACCAATGTTGGCACTCCTGTCACAGAAAAAGAGGTGGCCGATTATTTGAGCGCACAAGCTTTCGGTTAATTCAGCTGGTGGACACGTATTCTTTGGTGATAGAAGTTTGCTTGGAGTCGATTTGGTGCATCTGCGCTGGTTGCAGAGTCACAGAGGCTATTCAGAGACGAGCCCGAGTCCTGCCAAGAGTTTAGGCGAAACACGTGCACTTAGGGCTTGTTTGGTTGGAGACTTGACAACTTGCCTGGTAAAAACTGGTGCACAGGAGTTGCCTGGAAATTCAATGATTTTTGCCCGATGAGGCAACTTTGAAGGATGTGTGTTTGGTTGGATGCCCGTGCACGAAACACTAATTAAGACATATTATGTATTAGTCTTGTATATTGTCATAAATATTTATAGAGAACTGTACATATTTAAGTCAAATAATTGATTTATGTTGTCACAACGTTGTCTGTTATTTGAAATAAAGAAGAAAAAAAGATAGAAAGGAAGACCGAATGGTGCTAATCACCTCCACTAATGCCAGGGCAAATATGGTTGCCTGTGCGGTTGCGTTCGAATTTGTGTCCGGGGCCGGGCAACCAACGCTAATTACTCACCAGGCCAAACAACGGGATCGAAGTTCGAGGCGACAACCAAATAAGGTCCAGGAACATCACAGGCGCGTCCCAATCCGGTGCCGCTACTCCCGTGGCAGCATCCAAACAAGCTCTTACAAATTGAGTCCAACGACGGTGCGCAATGTCTAGTCCTATTGATCCGTGGAGTAACAAATTTGGAAGAAAAAGCTTGTAGAAGGCTGGACCAAAATTTTTGGGTGGACGACGGAAATTTTCTCTCTTTATTAGGGCGTCCCCGCAATGGGCGACACCGTGCTATCTAGGAGGACCTCGCTTATCCAATCAAGAGGGAGAGAGAACGCCGAAAATCTCGGCGCTAGCGACGGAACAAGCGATAGCTTCGCCTGATCTTCAAGATTTCCCCGAGTCTCGACATGCCTTCCCCATCTCTCTTGTTTCCCTTTTTATTGTTTTGAGTGGCGATTTACCCCTGGCCGCTGCGGGCGCCCTTAGTAGGTATACCTAGTTTTTTGAACCGGGGCCGGACCGGGCGGTTCGACCGTTAAAAGACCGAACCAGAGCCTACACACCGGTCCGGTCACTTAAAAGATCGTCAGTGCAATTGGACGGAAAAAACCGGTCAAACCGGCCGGTTTTTTACAGAACCGATGAACCGGCCGGTTCCATATGAACCGTCCCCGGTTTAATCTCTGCCTGCAGTTTCGCTGTGTTCCTGTGCAGCATGGACGCGTGGTACTATCCAAGTTGGGGAGCGCCTGCTGCACCTGCCACTTGTGGGCCCGCATGGCTGCATGCGTGCATGCGTGGTGGTCTGGACATCTGGTGGACTGTTTGTGCTCCTGGCTCCTTTGACTTTTTGGTAGTACTACGTGTCTTTTAAATTTTGAAGTTTGATAACTTTTTCAAATAAGCTTCAAATGAGACAAATAAGATATCTTTTTTAATATCTCAACGAGTTCTTCGCAATAGTGTAATCTATTTTAGCATTCAAGATTGTTTTTCAGCGGTGAATATTTGAATTACTATTCTAGTCATTTTTGTTCCAATTAATTTGTAAGTGCTCCATATTTATTTATACATATTTTTTTAACATATCCACTAAAATAACTCTAGAGCACCTACATATTATGTTGTGTGAGCCCGTGAGGTAGTACAGTTAAATTGTGTTGTTGGATTTTTCCAAATTTTTAATGTCAAATATTAATTAAATGATATATATATATATATATATATATATATATATATATATATATATATACCGGTTCAAAAATTTGTGACCGGTTTTGATAAAACGGTCCATTTTTATCGGACCGGGCGGTTCAAACGGTTCTAAACGGTTGGACCAATGAACCATTGAACCGACGGCCTCACCGGTTCGATCACCGGTCCGGTTCAAAAAACTAGGGGTATAGATAAGCTTCTGTTTAAATTCCAGCAAAGTACGACTTGGCCAACAGAGATGCTTTTGTTTAGGCCGTTGCCGCTTCCTGTACGTGGATTCATTGAACCTGGACATATTTGACCATCACTTTCACACGCCTCTGCACCTGTCCTCTTTTACACCGCTTCTTTAATCAATCAAAACAGCGGAACTTTCGTCACCGGAGGCCGAGAGCACCTGTGACCCACAATTGCGTCCACATTCCAAACAATTCTCTGCCATCCAATCTGAAAGATAATAGCAGTATCCCGGTTGTGGGGCCAGTGAACTCCAAAGGGGAAAGGCGAAGAGGAAAAGGTCTCGAGGTCGACCACACCACCAACACCAAGTGCCACTGAGTATTGCAGTAAGGAGAAATCTCTGTTCTTTCTCGCTTTTGTTTTGTTCCAACGTGTTCCTTTTACCGGGAGTAGAAAATTTTTGGACACTGCAGTCATAAACCCTGAGTTCCTGCTTTATTTGCTCCCTTTGTTAGTACGTTCTTCGACGATTGGTTATCTGCTTCAAATGAAGCTGCTTTCCCAAATTATAATCAGGACTAATCCTCTTTGTGCGATAGGATTATTGTGTTACAGCTTGGTGATCATTTAGCCGATCATTTTGGCTCGATCAGCGCGTCAACGCACTGTGTTCTCGAAAAAAATTGCACGATCAGATCTGACTCAGCTAGATGCAATCACACAGAAGGATGCGTTGGTCGCTTGGCCTATGTTTTGTTCTTTCGTTCAGTTTAAGAGACTGAACTTTTTCTCAAAAGCTTTAGCTCTCTGAATATTTCAGAGGCTGCTATTTTTAGCTGCACATATACTCCGACAGGCCAACTTCTAATGGCTAGAGTTCGATGTTGCATTAATTAACAAAATAATGATTTCCTTGACGTTTTTGGAGGAAGGAATAAGGTAAGTGACAGCGTTCATTGAGTGTGAAATTTGATCCTAACAGAGCAGTTGACCAAACATTCTAGGTTCTCCTGATGCCCTGATCTGTACTGAATAGTACAGTACAATGCAGTTGCGAGGCACTGGCTCATTGGCCAGCCTGAGATTGCGGGTATGCTTTCTTAAGCGAGTGATGAGAGCCATCAAGAGTGCCTGGAATCTGTTAGGCACGAATGCAGTGCGCCTGCACTTTGGAACATTCCACCATGTTGCATGTGTGGATCTGACTGAAGAACTAGAGAACTAGGCCTACTTTTTTGACGCGTGACTTGAGTTCTTGGACCATATTGATCCGGCAATTGACAGCCCATGATTTAATCATGGCTACGAATTTCGAAGCCAATATATAGTTTACAAATATATCGTTTTTCTTTTCTGTGATGACTATTTGTCGATCTTGGACTTGAAATTCTGAGGCGTCTGCAGATGATGGTTGCGACTAGAGTGAACCACTGCATTATTGAGCATTGCTTAGGTGTACTGTGACGTCGATCTTTAGATGGTTGATAGGTTTTCAGCTGTGTGAAATTATGGATTGAACATCTACGTAAATTGACTTCCTTTAAAAAAAGAGTTGAATTTGATGCTTCTTTTGTGAGATGTGGTTGTTAGCATGAAAGGGATTTGATTTGACATCATGAGTGTCTTTCGTTCTCTTGGACAAATTTATAGTGAAAATGTACCTGTCATTCATGCAAAACTTGAATCATGCATGAAAACTTGAAACAGCAACGTTTTACACGTATGCTACTACAGAAAAGCTGAAAATTGTAGGCTCTCCGGTTTCATACTGGAAAATAAGGAACATGTCATCACCAACCGAAATTGTTCATAGCTCAGTTAGTTTTCATGCTAGTATGCTACTGTTTATAAACTGGCTAGAAGTACAAAATCATTTGAAAAATAGTACGGATATGGGAAGAAATTGAACAAGGTAAAGATAAAGGCATGGTAACTATACAATGTATCTTTCAACTTGCAAGTTAATTAGAGCCACCAAGAGTGCTTAGCTAGACTCTGTTCAGAGCGTTGTATTTCAGTAGTTAGTGGACTTGAGAACCCTCCAACCTAATTGCCAACACAAGTCACTAACACAATATTACACAGTATTATGATGGCCTGAACATAAAAAAACTTTGACACGTCCAGTTCATTTCCCTCACTACGGAGTTTGCAAGAATATTCATCGAGTTCACTGACAGTTTAGCACCCAAGGAAACTGCTGTATTTTGGATAGCTGCAACTTGAAAACATTATAGTCGCAAGTTGTCAGGTTGACTCTGCATGTTTCTTAAATCAAATACACACTTGTCAGTTGTCAACTTTGATCAGTTATCCCCTAATTGAAGTACCAAAGCAAATATTCTTTCAACCTCTGCTGAGCGTGAGCAAGCAATCGATGAGCTGTGCATACTGCATAACCTCTTCATTGCTTGTTTCCAGCCTCTACGTTGAATGTGGTACATTTTCCTCCCCATTTCGGCAGTTGGCTCCTATTGAAAATAGAGGTTTGACTTTGATATCTGGTTGGAGGAGAGCCTTGCATCTGCATACGCACACACACACATATATATATAATGGGCAGTACCTAGCTTCATCACGACCCAGCAAAGCAGGCCTTCTTCACAAGTGCTTTCTGCTAACAGGCATCGTCGTCGCATCGCAGTGTAGGTTATCTCAACAATCCTTAGCTGTATCTATCTTTAGACTTTATACACCATGATGGATGAACAATCGTCCATGGCGAGTGTTCATCCATCTAATCATCTCATTTTCGGATCTGGCTTTCGTTAGGTGCACCATGCATATGCATGCAGCTGACTGTAAGTTGTCTGTGTTCTTTCGTGAAAGTATTGGATTTTTCCATCTGAAACCTGAAGAGTTGATGAACATATTTATAGCTTTATTCCTTGTACTGTACTATCTTAGTATTGATGATATCTTCTGGTATTACCATCATGATGCCAATGTGATTCCTTTTGTAATTTCCTACTCATCACAGATATTCCTCCAACCAGCCGTCCATCTTACTGGGAGCACAGCAGATGCCGCGAACGGTGTCTGATGGGGGAGAAGACCACGGTGACGACGTTGCTAGCCGGACGTCATCGCACCGCCGCGGGGATAGCGTCCAGCATGGGCATGGTTATAAGGTCGGCTTCCCACCGAAGAAGAACCTCCTCACCGAGTTCTCTGATGCGGTGAAGGAGACGTTCTTCGCCGACGACCCACTGCGGCAGTACAAAGACCAGCCCAAGTCCAAGAAGATCTGGCTCGGCCTGCAGCACATCTTCCCGGTGCTCGACTGGAGCAGACACTACTCCCTCGGCAAGTTCAAGGGTGACTTGATCGCCGGACTCACCATTGCCAGCCTCTGCATACCTCAGGTCTACCTCGCGCCCTTGCTAATCAGCAGCAGCAGCACACTAGTGTACAGTCAATGCGCTGACGCTATCTAACAACCTGTGGCCTAACGAACCGTGCTTTCAACCACAGGACATCGGTTATTCTAAGCTTGCTAACTTGCCACCAGAGGTGGGACTATGTAAGTGCACTCATTCTCGTATGCATCGATCCTTTCCTTCTGATTAAGATCAATTCCAACTATGCTGATCTGATGTGGATGTGGTCACCATTTTTACAGACAGTAGCTTCGTTCCGCCTCTGATATACGCAGTGATGGGAAGCTCCAGGGATATAGCCATCGGTCCAGTGGCCGTGGTGTCGCTGTTGCTCGGTACTCTCCTCCAGAATGAGATTGACCCCAAGACACACCCGCTGGAGTACAGGCGGCTAGCGTTCACTGCAACCTTTTTCGCAGGGGTCACTCAGGCAGCGCTCGGATTCTTCAGGTAAGCAGCGCCGAGTGATTGTTAACCTGTCAGTTCGTAGCTCCTTTTTCATGAGCATGTCATCAGTCTGTATCTCAACTCTGCCACAGGCTAGGGTTTATCATAGAGTTCTTGTCTCATGCTGCCATTGTCGGATTCATGGCTGGTGCTGCCATCACCATTGCTCTTCAGCAGCTGAAAGGATTCCTTGGAATTGCAAACTTCACCAAGAAATCTGATATTGTATCTGTCATGAAATCAGTTTGGGGAAATGTTCACCATGGGGTAAGACACTGTACCGTGTGGATCCTTTTACCTGCCTGATGAAAACCACGATATTTGAGACTGAGAATCTGATACAATATATGTTTGTGCTATTTATTGAAGTGGAATTGGCAGACAGTACTGATAGGAGCGTCCTTCCTGGCATTCCTTCTGGTTGCCAAGTACATTGTAAGACAATACATTACATGTTCCAAGATGGCAAGATCTCATCTTGGTTTTATATGGGGTGATCACACTGTTTGTTTCAATAATTCAGGGAAAAAGAATAAAAAGCTCTTCTGGGTCTCTGCAATCGCACCTCTCACTTCGGTGATCATATCCACATTTTTTGTATACATCACTCGCGCAGATAAGCACGGTGTTGCAATTGTAAGTCATACTTGACTGTTCTCGATGTTAGCCATCATAAAAATATGCAAGTGCATCTTATTAGATGAAGCTAACAACAAAGATCGTCACTGAATAACTGCAGGTCAAGAACATAAAGAAAGGCATCAACCCACCCTCAGCTAGTCTCATATACTTCACTGGCCCATACTTGACGACAGGATTCAAAGTTGGGGTAGTAGCTGGAATGGTTGGCCTAACGGTGAGACAAACCCTTTGTTAAGGAAACAGACTTCTTAACCTTTAATGTTCAAATTTATGACAACACAGAAAAGTTTTCTATGACAAAGAAATGTTCTAATCAATTGATCCAAACTTTATCAGGAAGCAATTGCAATTGGAAGAACATTTGCTGCCCTCAAGGATTACCAGATAGATGGGAATAAAGAAATGGTGGCTCTAGGAACCATGAACATTGTTGGTTCATTGACTTCTTGCTATGTAGCCACAGGTAACACTTAATTCAGAAAAAAAAATTCATAGCCCATAGAGATGTATCATTTTTCTGACAGAAGCCATTCATTGTAGGTTCTTTCTCGCGGTCAGCAGTTAATTACATGGCTGGCTGCAGAACAGCAGTGTCAAATATTGTTATGTCGACTATCGTAATGCTTACGTTGCTGTTGATCACCCCATTGTTCAAGTACACTCCAAATGCCATCCTTTCCTCAATCATCATATCAGCCGTGCTTGGTTTAATTGACTATGAGTCGGCTTACCTTATCTGGAAAGTTGACAAACTGGACTTTCTAGCATGCCTGGGAGCATTCTTTGGAGTCATATTTTCGTCAGTGGAGTATGGCTTGCTCATTGCGGTATGTATTTCGTTTATGCTACCAACAATTGAGTTCCTGTATAGCATACAAAGAGCTTATGGCTGTAAATCTTTTATGAATAGGTTGCAATATCTCTTGCTAAAATTCTTCTCCAAGTAACACGGCCAAGAACAGTTTTACTTGGAAACCTTCCACAAACAACTATATACAGGAATGTTGAACAATATCCTGATGCTAAGAAGGTTCCAGGGGTGCTAATTATTAGAGTGGACTCAGCTATCTACTTCACAAACTCCAACTATGTTAAAGAGAGGTAAAATGCTTGTATTCGACATGAGCTTTTTCACTGGAATGATTATCACTATAGGGTTTCAGAGTGGCAGTTTGGCTTCTTTATTACCATGGTAGTCTTTTTTTGACAAAAATGAGGTGTACCATGCTGTACTTTAATATTCAAGCAGAATGTACGAGCATTAAAAGGAAAGCATAAGATGCTAGTGCTTAGAAGAATTTTCCCATAAACCTTTTATATATCTATATACTGCATATTAGTATTTGGCATGCCAGGCAGGTGTAGCTAAGTTTTTTATATAGATCTATGAATCATACTTTGAAATTTTGATATATAATTTGATGGGCGTGATTACTAGCATTCTTTTCTATATCTATTTGAATTGACTCGCCCATAATTTTGAGGGTAACCTCAATGCTAAGGCTTTTATCAGATCACAAAAGAAAGTCAACTTCACAGTACTTGTAAAGAAAGTGCAAGGTTACATCAGATGCTCTTCTAAAATTGTCTACATGTACAAAAATGGGATATGTGATTAGAATTGGCATGAGATTGAATTAGATGCATTATTGAGTCATATTCAGTATTCTAACTTATAGCAGTGTTACAATTTAAAATCAGCTAAAGAGGGAATCGGTGCTTAATTAGAATCTGATTTTCAGAATCCTGAGGTGGCTTAGAGATGAAGAGGAGCAACAACAGGACCAGAAGTTACCAAAAACTGAGTTTCTAATTGTTGATCTGTCTCGTAAGTCACAAGAACATATCTGACTATATGCTAGCTATCTTTTTACTTAAGTTCCATATAGTGATTGAAAACATTGTTCTGACTGTCAACAGCTGTAATCGATATTGACACAACCGGAATCCACGCTTTGGAGGAGTTGTTGAAAGCTCTTGAAAAACGCAAAATTCAGGTAAGATGCCAGATCTCATAACAAGTATTTACAACTACTAGCAGTCTGGTAGCCATACTGTTAACATAAAAATTCACTGAAGAACCCCTCACTAAGATTAAAATCCGTTCCTTTTACTTACAGCTGGTTCTAGCCAATCCCGGGCCAGCGGTGATCCAGAAGCTCCGCTCAGCAAAATTCACTGACATGATTGGTGAAGACAAGATATTCCTCGCGGTCGGCGACGCTGTGAAGAAATTTGCTCCCAAGGTGGTGGATAATGTCTGAAAGTGTTCCATAGTCACGTACAGCATATGAGCAGGAAGAAGTCTATCTATTCTTTAGCGAAAGTCCAGTAGCCAGTGTGGATTTATAGAGCAGAAGCAGAACAGAACGGGAGTAAACAACATGGTTTGCAGAATGGTAAATAAAGGAGGTGCTCCGGAGTTGGAGTTCATCACGTTTTCGAGATGTGGTTGGATAAAAAGCAGATGGTGGCCTAGTTGAGCGTCTATGTCAGTCCTAGTGGCTGTGGAGTCTGTTCCGCGTTGGCAAGCACTTAGGTGATGGAGATCGAAGGTTTGATGGATCAGAAGATATGGATGCCTGATGAATAACATATCATCACTGATCGTGAAAGAAGAGTTACCTGTTTGGGATTTCAGGCTTTGTGTCTATATATGTTAGTAATTAGCCCCTTTCCTTGTAATTTCAGATTTTTCTATAACATGTAATTTCAGGTTTTATAATGAGGTTTTACATTTAGCTTATATATATGTATGTATATTCTCTTTTGTCATGCTGATGCATTCGTAAGTGTCCCCTGACCAAAAAACAAAGAAGGGGGTGCAATAACGTTATAGTGAACAGTCCAAACTTACAACAGGAATCCTTTTTAAGGCCTTCTTTGGCTGGTAGGTGAAACAAAGGATAGGAATAGAAAATTCATAGGATTGGATGTGGCACGTTTCTCCAGTCCTATAGGATTCGAAATCACAGGAAAATACTATCACAAGTCCTTTGGTACCAGCACAGGACAAACAAAGGAATTCATTCACAGCAACCACCTCTTTAGTTATTTTATCATCAAAATGTTCGGTCATTCTTAGGGCATGTTAGGTTTTTATGGGACTATGGACTAATTTTTTAGTTTTATTTGGTCCCTAAATTACTAAACATGAGGATTATGATTAATTTTTAGTCTCATTTAATCTCTATTTTAGGCCCTGTTTAGTTCTATGGACTAGCGACTAGATGAGACTAAAAATTAGTCTTTAGTCCTTCCCAAGAGTCTAGTGAAATAGGGACTAAATATAAAAAAAATAGTCTCTAGTCCTCATGTTTGGTAGTTTAGGGGACTAAATGGGACTAAAATTAGTCCCCAAATCCCCTTGGAACCAAACATGCCCTTAATAGACTCTTGAGGGGGACTAGGGAATAATTTTTTAGTCTCATTTAGTCTCTAATCCCTAATCCATCGAACCAAACCACATGCTCCTGCGGTGAGTAGAGTCTGCTCCGTTGTTGGGATGGGAGCTCGAGGGTGAGTAGAGTCGCGTCGGCTCCGGCGCAAGGCATCTCAAGAGCGCGAGAATAGAGAGGTGGCGGGCCGGTGAGTGAAGGGCAAAGGGCACACAGCCATCGTGCTATCTGCTTCCTAGGTCGCGCTGTGAGCTCCTATCGTGTTCTTCCGCAGCATGGGGAAAGGGGCGGAGCGGAGGAGTCAGGCTAGGTGGCCGGAGATGGGGTCAGGTTGATTTCGCGGGCGCAATGGGGTCGCGGACGCACCGCTGAGGGAGCAATCCGCGCCTTTGGAGCCCGATGCCGACTGCACGCCAAGCCCCATGACGATGGAGTCCACGGCCAGATCTCGACGCGCGGTGGATTCAGCAATCGTTACCGCACCCAGGTTCCAGGCTTCGCCTTCGCCGCCACCAGTCACGGCCTTGGACTGTCGCTCTTCTCTCTGTGCTTGTGAAAGCAAGTCTTCTCTAGAAGAAGCGCTGAGGCTGGACAAAACAACGCAAACAGCCGAGAACGCGAGCGTTTCGCTCCAGGAAATTTTCCATGAGCTCCGATCAACCTCGGCAGCCACTATAGTTAGAACTGACAACTATACTTGTGGGCATTTAAAATTAAAGAGGTTTTACTAATCAAGGCATCAGAGGGGAGGGGCGGTTGGGGAGGGCTGCGGCCGGGTGGCCCAAAGGAAGTCGCAGTGGGGAGGGTAGCGGCCGGACGACGTCGAGGTATGGTCCGCAATACATCTCGGCGTATGTCACAGCCCAACACCTGCCGGTAATAAGATTGTCTGCACCGACTCCTCTATTCCTCCCACTACCCATCCACTTGTTCATTTTCCACTAAAAAAGCACTGCATCCGTTAAAGGATACTGGAAGGCCGCGGTATGTTTGGCGTTGTCCAGGGAACTGCGGTATCTACCTTGGGGCCCGCCGAGAGGTGGCGTTCTGAGAGGAGGCGTGCGGGAGATCTAGCATAGGAGAGAGAATGGATAGGCAGGGCTCACTATTTTTACTAACAAAAAATGTTATAACTCATAAACTAAAAAAAACAAATGAAATTCCGATTACACCATTAAATTCTTTTTAATAAATCCTTCAAAACTAGATCTCACATGGATATATTTAGATAAAATTATAAGTGAACCCCACCGATGGTAGTTGGTATAGAGTAGAGATATAAAAGAAAGATAAGTGTAGGAGGAAGTGTGATAAAGAAGGGAATCTTGAAGACTGGAATATATAGAAGAAGTAAACATAGAAAGAGCGCGGATAATCTAAGAGCATCTACCACCACACCTCTGAATCCAAGTCCCCTAGGTTGCCTCGAGGAGGTGGTCCAAGACGCTTGTCGGCACGCTGTACGTAATTGATACCTCAGTTACTTCTATCTTCACTTACCATTACCACTAAATAACAACATAAATGGACAATAATGATCTTAACCAAGAGCAAAATGAAATTTAAAGAGAAAATTGGTTGTGGAAGAGCTCGCCGGCCGGGGCGCCCACGTACACCCTAAAATTCCCGCCCCCTTGGATCCTCGATCCGACGGTCTTGCCGCTCTTCCTATGTTGAATATATATATCGGCTCTAACCCTAGCTCCAATTCCACCTCACCTCTGCAGCCTGGTCGCGAGGGCGCCCACGGGTCGACCGCACGCCGGCGGCGCTGGTGCGGCCCCCCCCCGCGCGGCGCCGCCGGCCGTCGCGTCCGGGCGAGGGCGTCGCAGCCGCAGCGACGGAGGCCGAGCCCCGGCCCGAGCCGCGGCGCGAGTGGCCTTCTGGCGGCCCCGACGCGAGCGGCGCGTGAGGCGCCCAAACAGAGCCACGGCGCCGTGTGTGGTGCCGGCGACCCGCAAGCAGCCTCGCCGTCCCCCTCGCGCTTTTTCTCTCGCTCCCCTTTCCTTGCCGGTGCCGGGGCTATGGATCTGGCTGATCCGGTGCCTCTATGGCTTCGGATTTGTGCAGACGACAGAGAGCCGCCGGACGAGGCCGCAAGCGCTGCTCCCCTCTCTCGTCACCCATGGGCATCCGAGGTCGACGGCCGCCTCCTCGGTGCGGATCCGTCCACTCTACACTCGATCGTGAGGCACGTGCACTTCTCGGCGCCTATTTTCGGCCGTCGTTGCTAGGCTTAAGCTAGCAATTCATCCCCGTGGGCATCCATTGCTTTTAGGGTTCCAAGGATTTTAATCCAAATTTTGGTGCCCGATTTTTGCCATGCGTGTGGCCCCGGGATTTCCCGCATGCGGTTCTTTTTGGCCAAAGACCGTTGATTTGGAGCTAGATGATTAGGGTGCTCCCGTTTTGATTTCTAGGTGTACTTTTAGGTATGTGCGCACATCCGCGGGAGGCCGGTGTTTTAGAAAGAAAAAGTATATAGTATATGAGAAGTCGGAATTGATGCTTTTGCCATTCGTTGCATAGGATCTAGGTTTCTAGATGTGTATTTGATTGGTCGGTTCTGTGTAGGATTTTAGATCTATATGAGAAGGATTTTAAATAAAAGGATTTTGCCATAAAAGGAGGCCGGAATCAATCGGTGACCAAAAAAAAATGGGAATTGGGACCTCAGAAATGCAATCTTTTGTTCTTTTATATTCTTGCCCGAATCTTTGATGCGGGGTGTTCACGACGCTTACTTTTTCTCTTCGTGCTTGTAGGTTTGCATCATCCGGATCTCGAGGTTTGTGTGCGTGCCTCGGTCCCGAGGACTTCAAGGCTTGTGATCGCCTCCATTCCTTCTTTTTGGCGTAAAAATAGCACTTGAGCAAAATCATCAAACCAATATAATAGTACTTTGAAGGGTAGAGGCGCCCTTCGCTTAGAAAAGCTTATAGGAGCATCGATCGAAGCAAACTCGATTCACCGCCATAGCATAATGCCTCGCAGATGATCGAGGTATTTTCATTTCCATTCTTTCTTTGCTCCCTTTTCTTAGCTTACCATTTTTTATTCAATTATCTTGGTTTATCTTAGCATAATGGGTAATCATATTTATGATCTATTCTCTCCCATATGGAAAGACCTTCTTAAAATCGAGACATATATCTCGCATGGTAGGAAAATAAAGGTGGGGAATGGAAAGAAATGTCTCTTTTGGAAAGATAGGTGGTTATATGATACCCCTCTTGCAGAAATGTATCCTCGATCTATATAACATGAACCCCGCAAATGAATGCTACAAAGATGTCAAGTTTTAAGTAATATTAGATGTATTACATTCACCGGATATCCGATTGATATTTGGAGAACACAAAGGATAGTATAGTATCAAAATTACATGTCATTGCTCTATCTCGACCAAGAAGATAAGGTCTTATGGAGATTCAAGAAAAAAAATGTTTTCTCGGTGAAATCGCTTATGATATGCTAACAACAAATGATAGTGGGTGTTATCACAAGCAAATCTGAAAAGTAAGATCCCACCAAAATAAAATCTTTTTATGGCTCTTGCTTAATAACGCAAAGCTAACAAAAGATAGTTTGTTAAGAAGGAAATGGCAAGGGAGTCCTCGAATGCTACTTCGTGATGAAAATGAAACTATTCAAAGATTTGTTCTTTCAAAGGTAAATATATCTAAAGTTGTCCGGGCAATTTTTGCTACTTGCTTCGGGGCCACCGATATACCATCAAATTTGGAGCAATGTTGGCTCGTGTGAAAAGTGGTTACCTCACAAGAAACCTTTTCATACGCTTGGCATTGCTGCAATTCTATGGGCGATCCGAAAGCAAGAAATTACGTTTGTTTCAAGGAAGAATTGTTAAAAATCCAATATCCATTATATGTCACATTGGAGCTTTAATCAAATATTGGGCAGGTTTCTATTCGAGGAGGAAGAAGAGAAGGAGATCGTCTCGGCATTGATAATGTTCTCCAATTTGTCGCCGGGTCTCATCGTGGCAAGAAACCAAAGACCGATGTCAAGATGCTTTGGACCAAGGAGGCGGCAGCTCTCAAGACCGAGATGGTCAAGACGGTGAAAGCCGATACGTGTTGAAGATCCCTGATACTCTCTTTGAAAGTCCGAAAAGTATTCGTTAATAATGTTCTCGTTGTAGTTGATACTCGTTGATGTCGCGGTCCGACTTTCGCTCGCGCGACCTTCGTATGGTCGCCGCCTGAAGTCTATCTAGCATAAAAGCGTTAAACTCTTACGGCCGTCTTAGATGATCGTTAAGTTTAGCCTGTTCCCCGGATGCATGTCTTTTTGCTTCTAAGTTCCTTTCTCGTAACAACAATGTATTTCCGTTATTCGTAATGGAAATGGGGTGCCCTCGCTTCTAATAAAATATTTATGATCTATTCACTTTAGCATCCCATCTGTTGAATTTGATTTTTGTTTGGCTTAGCAGGATCCGTTGGCGAGTAATCATGGTTTCTACTCCCACTCCATGTGTTTGTGACATTGGCTTAGGCAAAATATAGACAACTACCTATTCACTTTAGCATCTTATTTGTTAAATTTGATTTCTTTGATCATCTCTGTTACGCTTTTCTTGCGTAAGATCATGATTGGGTACCACGACAAAGGAAAGTTTTTTTTTCTTTGGTGCATCCGATGAGAGTTACATTGTATTCCAATCCATCGGTATTCATGACCGTGGTCACAACCATTTTTCTCCTTCATTCATTATCACAAGCTTCGTTATGTGCTTTGATCATCCTGTTATAGTTTTCCCCGCAGTGGTCATGATTGGGTACCACAACAAAAGAAAGTGTTTTTGTTCGGTTGGTGCATCCGAAGAGAGTTACATTGTACTCCAGTCAATCGGTATTCATGACCTTGGTCTCAACCATTTTTCTCCTTCATTCATTATCACAAGCTTCGTTATGTGCTTTGATCATCTCCAACGCTTTTCTTGCGTGGTTCATGATTGGGTACCACAACAAAAGAAAGTTTTTTGTTCGGTTGGTGCATCTCAAGAGAGTTGCATTGTACTCCGGTCCCATCGTATTCATGACCGTGGTCTCAACCATTTTTCTCCTTCATTCATTATCACAAGCTTCGCGTTTCTCAAGCAATTGATTCATTAAAAGGAGAAACTTTCGTGTTTGATAGCAATTGATTAGTCGAATTGAGAAGAGGGTGACTGTTTTTAGTGTGGAATATGTGCGACCTGATTTCCATGAACCTAATTGTACTTGAAAGTTTGATCGTAGCAACTGCTATGTGTTTTTGTGTACATATTCGCTTGGCATGAAGGTGTGAACATCCTCAATGGAATGTTATTGGCAACAAATAATGTGAACATCCTCGATTGAATGATCCCCGACAATTGTTTCTACGTGCGTGCACGAAAAAATTTTCCAAAGCATTGTCAAAGAATTTTTTGTCCGGTTGGAAGCCTCCCGGCCGGTTCGCCGTGTAAAATCTCGAACGACCGATGCATGGCTGTTGTGGTGTCCTTGCCGGTCGTCGACAAAAAGCGGCAAATGTGAAGGGGCCGGTGTTGAGATGTGGTAGCGTAGATGATGGAAGAGGTGAGGAAGAACAAGAATCGGTCGTGCCCTCACCGCGTTGAGAAGGGTATCAAGAAATTCGAAATGCGGCAAGTGAGCATTTCACCAACCTTTGTTCTATTTAGTTCTACGATCGAGTTCTAAAATGGTGCTATCGATATGTAGTGGTTTAGAAAACTTCGTTTTCCATCGCCACTCGCTAACCTTTGGTCGACGACGATGCGGCTCCTTCGCTTGAAGAAAAGGAAGATACTACCGACCGGTAATTCTGATTCTACTCCTGCTCACATTTGTGAAACGTGCTTTTTCTTGCTTTGCTCTCGATAAACATATCTCGCCTCCCTTTTTTTCATTTTCTTTGCCATTGGAACAGCAAGGGAACAAGGATACGAGTCAGTTGCACACCTCCTCATGGACAAGCTGAAGTGACAAGCCTTCTGATGACGACTGGCTGTGGCACGTTCACTTCTACAGCGATGATGATGATATAGATTGTAGCGAGAGTCTCTTGTCTAACGAAGTCTGGTTTTGGCATGTTCACTTCTGTAGTGATTTGATGGTGGTAGAGACTGTAGTGAGTCCGTTTTTCGCCGGTTCGTCGATAGGCATCTTAGCCTTAGGAGAAAATGTTTGTGTTGAAACGAGTCCCACTTTTAGTCTCACTTTTGTGGCCAAGAATGTAAAGCTAGGAACTCTCGGTAAATGTTTCACGTATCGCCCCAAAGTGACCTTCTCGACCGCAACTTTGTCTCATTTATTGTAACGCATTTTGTTGAGGGTCGAGCAATGAAGGTGCACATGCACGGTCCATTTATTTTCTGGATTTGAACGTAAACCAAGTCAATGCCGCCGCTTGCTAAGTCCATGGATGAACTAGTGTCAATTTTCTATATCTGTTTCCAAAAAGAAAATCTTTATCTCGTTATTGAACCCAGCTATATGTTAATTCACTCGGTCTTGAATTCTATGGACAATTATGCCTTCAAGCTTATATATGCCAGCGTGGTGCTTTTTGTATGGTGACGAAAAGCGGGCAGCAAGGAAAAAATTATATTGCATGGCCCCATTCAAATATAGAGAAGTTGTTGTATTACTTTAGTTTTTCTTGGAGAGTTATCCTTTTAAAGATCCCGGGTGATCCATTCTCGATCCTCCTGAGCTCTCTTACGCCCTATGTTATTAATATATTAATAGATGTTAAGTTCTTTAAGCATATTGGTTTTGCTTTGTGTTTGTATTTTGTATGTCGTTAATCGTTATTCATAATTAATTGTGCTTTTCTAAAAATATCTACGATGCTAGCCCGCTGGCCACCGACCATCGGCGACGAACATACATTCGGGTCACCACAATTCAGCGCGTGGACCAGCAGCCTCCCACACGCTTGGGCCACGGTGCTCTCCTTCCTGTCTTTGCAACTTTTACCTCCCTTCTCTCCGAGTGATCGATGTCGGGACCGGGTCACGCCTCCCGCAAGCATGGGCGCCACAAGCAAAAAAACTAGTGATTTCTCAAATACTATTTGAATATTAACAGTATCTAAAGTATTCACTCCCATGAAAAATATTACCGTACTTCTTCCCAACCAACACTATACTTAACCGCATCGCCGGGTCCTAAGTATTTGAGGACCTAGGACGAAGCTAAAATTTTGGACCCTTTTATATGAACACGATAATACTATTAATACTACTCATTGCTAGTATACACATATTTCGAATGGATACTAACCAGTCACCTCGCGGCCTCGCTGCCGCCGCCGCTCGGCTCAAAAGCGTGTGCTTGCGCAATCCACCGCACTGACCGGCCGGGTCCGCGCTGACTGTCTTGGAACCATTGCACAAAGTGGAACCTCAAAATTTTTGAATGCTTTGAAGGTGCGCTTCTTTTTTTACCATTTAGCTACAATATTTTTTCGGTTCAACGGCGCCATTGTTTTCTTTTGTTGATAATAATTTGGTTTCTCTATTTTGTTCAGGAGAACAAAGCTGGTGCGGATAATGGACTTATTGGTCAATTTAGTGTCGGGTTCTATTCGGCTTTCCTCGTTGCAGAGAGGGTATTGAATGTTCTTCTATCACTTAATTGAAGTCTGTGTTGTTATGTCATAAGTTAGTTGAAGCCTTTGTTGTTTAAATGTCACTTAACGTTAGCACGGACAATATACTAAATGAAACAAGGTCCACGTTATCTTGTGGGGAAAAAGGATGCATCCTTTGGTGTAGATACAAGCTTCAACTAACTTAGGGCATGTTCAACCCACGCATGCGAGTTGTCTATAAAAAGTCTAGAATTCTACAAAAAAGATAGCTAAAAAGACAAGTTGTACAACGCATAAAACAAATGCTGGTCTACAAGCTATTTAATTTACTTTGTGCATGCGTGCAGCAGGAGAATACTTGCATGCAGCAGCAGCTCACGGCCGCACACTTGGAGACGACACCCTGTAGTACAACGCGAGTCCTCGGCGTCTATTGACTTCGGAGCACGAGCCGGAGCTGTCGACTCACGAGACGACGCTCTGCCCCGTCTATTAGCATGCAAGGGTGTGTTTTGCAAAATGCATAACATACAGACGACCCAAATCGTCGCGCTGTACATGCCCTTATGATACTTGTACGCACAGGCCACTGTTGTCCATACTTTACTAAGATCAAGTGCTCAATCAAAAGCTCGTCTCTATTCTTGTTGCCATTGACCCAATCACAAGGGAAGGCGTGGCAAAGCTGCACCCGGTGTTTATAGTCTACTAGTACCTAATGATCATGGAGTTTTATCATAGAGCACAGAAATCAATACTACAGGAACCTAAATTATAGTCTACTAGTACCCAATGATCATGGATTACCATAATTTGGACTACAGGAACTATCTCTACTAATTAAACACAATGAATACATATATAATTACAACAATTATTTTATACTCAAGTGTCTAATTTTTACAGGTTTACTGTTTTCACTGGGTGGGCCTAGTCACGGGAATTCATAAAAATGGGCGGGTCATTTATGAGTTTTATTTGATTTATTTACTACAAATTTGACAACTTTCAACTGAAATAGGAATAAGGAAATGATAAAATCACAGGAAAATAAAAACTGCGGGCGTGTTTGGCGAGCCCAAACAGCTCCCGATCCTAAAAAAACAGCCTATTTCCAATTTTTTCAGCCAAACACCTCCGGCTTCGGGAAACTCCAGGATCCACAAAAACGCGATCTATCTCCAAACTCCACCAATTTCACGAAGTTGCCCATGGGGTCTTTCTATGCAAACGCTGGTTTTATAACAAGTCACGAAGTTGGGTGGAAATTACCCACCTTTGCCATCCATTACACAAATACCGATTCGTTTCCTCTTTTTCTTTTGTTTTTTTCTCGTCGTCGAGTCTCCCGTCGCGAGCCGCGACTCTTCGCATGTCGCGCGAGCCGCCGCTTCCCCGTCGCCGGTGGTGCTCCAGCGGCCGTCCTCGCCGGAGATCGCCGGGATGCTACGTCCCCGCCTCCTTCCTTGTCGAACCGGTGCTCTAGCGGCAGGACTGGGCGACGGCGTCCTTGGAGCGTGGGCTGTCCAGGGTGCGGCCACTTGCCTGGGCGCGGCTGGCCACGGTGCTGCGGTTTCTGGGCTGGACGCCAGCGCCTGGGAAGTGATGATTTCAACGAACTACTCCGATCCCTCAGCACGTAAATCATCGTATATCTAGATTCTAGAGCAGGTAGTTTTGAAAAACAAATGTACGTACATGAACAGATTGATACAACTAGTAGTCTCCCCTAGCTCATATACATGTGTTTCTTTCATTAAAAAAAAAAAACGATGATCGATCATCAACCGTGCTATTATTAGTTGATCGATCACTTCATCTTGATCCTAAGGGCAAAAGAGAACAATCCAATCAAATTCGTTATTACCGGAGTTAGAGCATGTAATCTCTCGCCAAACACATTTGTTCAGCTCTAAATTGAGAGCCCAAATTCCATGATAGAGCTGCTCGTGGTAGAAGCGGCTCTCAGTAGCTTGGTTTGACCAAATTGGAGCTCGCCAAACACCGGTCCACCCAGGCACTTTTTTTACACCCTATAATTCCGAAAAAGAGCACGCACAGTAGAGGTGTTTGCCGCCGTCGATTCCCGGCCAGGAGCTCGCCAGAGGCGAGGAGGCCGGCCGGTGAGGCGCGCAAGACTGACGCGAATTCCATTCTGTCCGCTGTTAGATCGGCACGTCACATCTGGTCATGGGACACCATGTCATTGGCTCCACATCCCTCTCCGCTTCTTTCATGGATACAGTCCACATAGACCAGTAGAAGCAGCGGGTGCACAGAATAGTGCACATGCCCGGTCCATAAGCACATTACTATTGCATACACTAAATAAATTATATTATAGGTGTCATGGTTACGACAATATAAGTAGCTTTAAAATTTGATATGTACCATTTACCATATTGACTTCCATTCACGTTATTGGCTTGCATGAACATTTGATATTTTTTCCGTTACAACACACGACTACATTTGCTAGTAAAAGAAAAACGAAAAAAAAAGGGAAAAAAAATCTCAACTACCTAACCAACTGCCAAGCCTACGAACGGAATCCACGCCCAGAACGAAAAGCACGCAACGTGCGGACGAATGCTCTCTTCGTGGCTGCTGCTACTGGGCCGGTTTCAATGGGCCATTGCAGAACGTGGGCCGCGCTTCCTGCCATCGCGTGGTGGACCCGATGATTTCCGGCCCATGTAAGTTATATAACCTTCCCTGACCCTTTCTTCTACAAGGGAGGTGCCGCCTCTCGCCCCTCTCGCTCTCGAGACGACGAGGCAACAAACTGGTGGGCCGCCGCCGCCGCCGCCGACGCTGGTGCTGCTGCTTCTATCAGGTGCCGCCTCTTTCTCTCTCTCTCTGCCCCCTCCGTTGACATCTGCAGCCGGCACCTCTCCTCCGGTCCTCCCTGCCGCTTCCCCTCCCCTTCTCCCATGCGGCCCCCTTGCAGATCGGAGCTGCCATGGCCATGGGAGCCGATGGTGTGGAGATGGGATTTTGGCCTTCCCCAAACCCTGCTGTGGTCCTCTGCTCTTCCGCTTTCTTCTCCCTCGCCTCCTCTTTTGCTTTGCTGGATTTTGGTCGTGGCGATGGGGACGCCCAGGATTTGGACGCCTAGGCGACGACTTGAAAACCTATATCATACATACATGGGATCCCATCATACATATATCAAACATATACTCATTTTTTCTCTCAAAATAATTGGGTATTCCTGGGAATACCCATGCATCCAGCTGGATCCGCCCATGACTGGGGTTTTGGTATTTTGTCTTCAGGACTGATCTATTAACTAGAGGTGTAGAGGTGAAGAAAAAGACTCGACAATGAGCAGCATAGGCACAGGCTACGATCTGTCTGTCACCACCTTCTCCCCAGATGGTCGCGTCTTCCAGGTCGAGTATGCCACCAAGGCTGTCGACAACAGCGGGTTGGATTCCACTGCCTCCCACTTCCTATTCAGTTTTGCTTCACTTATTATTCCCTCTTTCTCTGTTCCATGTAATCTTATTGGTGACGACATGGTATTTGTGAATAGGACTGTTGTTGGGATCAAGTGCAAAGATGGCATTGTCCTGGTAAGATTTGGCTTATCAATTTTTAAACTTCGATTCAGTGCTAAAGTTGTTTGAGTCACCCAAGTCTTTGCTGGATCGGATCCTGATTTGGTTGTTCGTCCTTTAGGGTGTTGAGAAGCTGATAACCTCAAAGATGATGCTGGAAGGGTCAAACCGGAGGATCCATTCAGTGCACCGGCACTCTGGCTTGGTAATGCCTTGACAAGTGACTCAAAATTGATAGTTGTTTTGATGCAAAATCATGCTGCTGATGAATAAATAGGGGAGCAGGATTGAAGTTCTGCTTTGCTCTTCTAATATATACGGTTGAATATAGGAGCAAGATAGTCAAAGCATGCTCTAATACAGTTTCCCAAATAATCAATTGTTGATGTAAACTAGTAAAGATATTGTATCTACTGAGATTTTTTTCTTTTGAATTCTTTTCTTGCAAAGGTTCATGTTCCATTAGCCTTTTTTATGAACCGTGTTTGTTTCTACAAATAACTTTTATTGTCATTTATAGGCTGTTGCTGGTTTAGCAGCAGATGGCAGGCAAATTGTTTCGAGGACCAAATCAGAAGCTGCCAGTTATGAAAAGTAAGCACACAGTCTTTTTTTTAGACCATGTGATGCGAGATCTTTTATATGATTATTATGCTCAAAATTTTAATGGACCAGGGTCTACGGAGAAGCCATTTCTGTGAAGGAATTGGCAGATCGTGTGGCAAGTTATGTTCACCTTTGCACACTGTACTGGTGGCTCAGGTAATATATTCAACATTACTGGTCTATAGTTACTGGAGGCATTCATCAAACATTTTTTGGCTACTGTAGTCAACCCTAACTTGACTTCTGTTGTACCAGACCTTTTGGCTGTGGTGTTATTCTTGGAGGTTATGATAGGGATGGGCCACAGCTGTACATGATAGAGCCCTCAGGAGTTTCTTATGTAAGTTGTTTTTATTACATAGTTGTACCAACGTGAGTGCATAAGCTCATTGTGTTAGTTTGTATATTTGAATTATGTCTTTTCAGTATGTATATGGCGTTGTTTCTTAAGTTGTATTACACTTTAGGAGTCTTGTGAATCTGAAAAACATAATGTTTGACTTTACATACTTGAACAGAAATACTTTGGTGCTGCATTGGGGAAGGGAAGACAGGCTGCAAAGGCGTAAACTTACAATTTTTTATTTTGTTCTTAATGCTCTCTTTGCTTCTGACTTTCTTATTCTGCGAATGCACAAAACAGTAAAACACAATCAAATAAACATTTATTGCTAATTGTAACAGCATGTATTACTACAATCTACTCCTTCCAATCACAAATAAAGGGGCGTTGACATGGTCTTCAGAAGCCAAAACAGTTGACTAGTACTTTGTGTTTCAAAATAGAATAGAACATAGCAAAAGTATACTTTTACGAAAGTACATTTTGAGACAAATCTACACATGTCATGTTCAGATACCCAAACTCCACAGTAACATGCAACCAAAGTTTAGACTGATTGACTTGGGACAATCTTAAAATGACACATACTCTGTATCTGTGACTAGAGGGATTAGCTTGCTGTGAAGGAAAGCAAAAGATAAAAGTATTGCCGCTTCAATAGTATGAATTATTTGATAGATACAATATTATTTTATTGGATGTAAGAATTTTTCAGGCCATAGTTAGCTTATTATAACAAATAGTGACCATACCATTACATGGTTAAATAATCTTTGTGTATATGCTTCTTCTTTGTGTTAATTGATTGGAATTAACCATTAGAGATATAGGTAGGGTTCGTTTATATAATTGGAGCTCACATTTTCACATGCTCTCAGTTTTCTCTCAGTTTTCATGTGTACCCACTACCCGTCCCTTTGTTTCCAATGTAATAATCTGATGGAGTTAACTAGCTTTTGTGTTCCATAATCTTGTTAACAAAAATACTTTTGCAATTACTGTTAAACCTCTGGATTTTCTTGATTCTGTGCTTAACTTATCTTCTTATGGATAGACCTCAAAATGATTCTGAGCCCAACTATTTGAATATTGTCATGCAGTGAGATAGAAAAGTTGAAACTTTCAGAGCTTACCTGCGGGAAGGCATTGTTGAAGTTGCAAAGATGTATGTCTAAATCTCTTTTCTCTTAATAGTACAACTTTGCAACTATATGAATCTTTTTATTTTTACTTCCCCTGAATGAATGTTATTGTCTATACTATGTAGTGATGCTGGCATTCATTTGCTGTAGATTAATTGGCTTCAATCACTGTTCCACATTGTTCAGTGTCATTCAAGAAATATGTTTGTACATATTTATACAAAGCATAGGAAGGTTGTGCCCAGTTATCATTGTTCAGTCATTAAGGGAGTACATTCCCTTTACACTAAAAGTTTGTTGGTAGGAGTGTTATTAGTAGAAAACCACTTTAAATTATCATGATTGCAGTGTAGTTTTTTATTAATACTGCAAACTATAGGCATAGACAGTCTTAAGAACAACTCTTGTCAAGAGTAGGGGCATATCATAGTTTACATCATGTATCAGGTGATGCTAAGTTGTGGGTGTTTTAACTTTGATATTTAAAGATATTACCATGTTTCTTTTGTATTTCGCTGCTTACTTGATGGCTTGATGCCAATGAACCTGAAAAGGCTACTTACTGCTCTTCAAAATTTACGTTTTGACAAAATGTGCCCAATGCAGAATTTATGGAGTGCATGATGAAGCGAAGGACAAAGCATTTGAGTTGGAGTTGAGCTGGATCTGTGATGAGTCAAACCGCCAGCATCAGAAGGTATTGAGATATTCACATGAAGAACGAGTGATATTCATCAGAAGGTTCTTGATTTGGATTTGAAGCTGAAACTTTTTTTGCCTACTTGTCATACAGGTTCCAAATGAACTGTTGGAGCAGGCCAAAGCTGCTGCTCAGGCAGCTCTTGAAGAGATGGATGCCGACTAAGAAACATGATAATTTGCCCAACTTTGGTCAATTTGTCGGTGCTGTTGAAATCTCTGATCCCAATAGAGTGTGTGACCCACTGGACATGGTCAATTTGTCAGAATTTATTATATTTCGATCCATGTCATGTAAAACTTCGATCATTGAAGTCTGGAATGTAGATTGACTGATATCAGAGCTGTGGTGTTTACATTGTGGTTGTAGTCTTGTCGTCTTTAGGAACTTACTTTGCTTCTGCTGTACCGGTTACACAGACTGAAGTACTGGACTGTGTTTCAGAAATCGGAATCGTGCATCAGTTTTTTATCTTTTTGTTGACTTCTTTTCCCCAGCCAGATAAAGCTCTTCATTGACTTAATGCAAGTAGGTTTTGTACTCTTTCTGTTTGTGCCACATTGTTAGATAGCAGGCGTGAAATCTTTTGATATGAATCGTGACAAAAACAGATCAACCCATATGAAGAAAAAGACATATGTGTTCGTGTAAAACGTGGATGGAAGACGGAAGAGCACTGAAATGGCGAGCGATGCTGCGCACGGTACGCCCTGCTGACATTGACTGGGCCGTGCCGGATTCAGGGTAGCCCCGTCCCGTTTCTCCACATGATCTGCCCCGCATGACCTAGCCTGGACAAGATACTCTGATTGAACGATGCGTTTCTCAGAAATTCCAAAGTGGGAGATCAAGAGACTTCAAGAGGACACGATATGGCTAGCGCAATCTCAGTTTTCATCACACTACATCCTCATTCCCAGTTTTTCTCTACACATCATCTAGCTAGCGCAATGGCATCCCAAAGCGTTGAGAGCTACTGCGCCGGTGCAGATGTCGTGCGTGGAGACGCGGCGGCATGCAAGAACTAAGAAGGCCGCGGTTGAGCTGCTCGGCAAAATTGGCCTACCGAATGGCCTCTTCCCGCTGGAGGACATGGAGGAGTTCGGCTACAACCGCGAGGCCGGGTTCATGTACGTGGCTCGTCCGGGGAAGAAGAAAGTGGAGCACATGTTCAAGAAGATCAAGCAGTCGGTGTCGTACGCCGGCGAGGTGACGGTGTTCGTGGAGAAAGGCAAACTGAAGAATATCGCCAGGGCGAATACCAAGGAGCTGATGATCTGGCTCAGCGTTGTCGAGGTGTACCTGGCAAGGTCACCTTCAAGACGGGCACTGGGCTCTCTGATTCCTTTGATGCAACTGCGTTTGAGCTTGGCATGTGAGAGAATATCTGAATAAATATGGAAGCTGCCTATTACCAAGTGGAAGCTGTGTGGCGTATAGTTGTTCCTGTTTTTTATGCCGCGTAAGTAGTTTCTAAGAGAGTCAATTAGCTGTTTGTGTCGATCTGCTTGTCTTGTGTCCCTATAGCGTCATTTACTCCTACATGATTTTCCACACTCCAAGTAAAGCCTCCCAGTGTAATAATTCTAGGTTGTTCGGCTCATGGTTTCTACGGCTTTGATTTTGTTGTGAGAAAATATTATACAAAGCAAATAGAGATTGTGGCTTAAGAAAGTGGCTCCCTAGTTTTTGCTTCAGTCCGTGTAGCTTAAGAAGAGCCTAATAGAAAGTGACATGTGGGTCCTACATGTCATTATGTACTAGGATTTATTTATTGTATGTCTCGACAAAGAAGCGGCGAAATCTCGCAAATCCGTCGATCATCTTCCATAGACCTCCCCTCCTTCCTACCCGCCACGATGTCTTCTCCCCTCTAGCGCCCCTCCTCCGTCTCATACTTGTCGCCACCCATCGCTCTGCCGCGGGCGCAATAACCCTAGCGCGCCCCGGCGGCGGCCGCCATCTTCCACTACCCCCAACCCGGCCCAACCATGGAGCTCCCCACCCCATCAAGTTCCAACCGCCTCGGTTCTACCACTAAGCCCCTAACTTCCCTACCCTTTGTCTACACCGTTTGGCTGGCTTGCCTCCCTACCCCCCTTCTTCTAAGCCCACCAAAGTTGATGGGGAATTAAGAAAAGGGGTGGAATGGGCGTAGGGCACGTGGCCAATGGGTGCGGGTAGGGCGCATGGTGCTCACCGGGCGGGCGTAGTCACGGAATCTTTACGGAGTGGCCGACAATGAGAGAGGCGTGGAGTGCGAGGTCGAGCTCGTGGGCAGGCGAGCCAAAGCCATAGGGCAGGAGGAAGCAGCGTGGTTGCTTTCGCCCGCCGACGAGCCGTACACCCGCATCGCGGTCTCCTCCGAGGTCCCGGCACCGGCCGACCGCCATTGAGAGGTTGTTTGGTTTAGGACTTTTTGTTCTTTTACTAAAAAGTCTCTTTTAGTCCCCTACCAAACCAAAAGAAGAAGTTTTTAAGACTTTTTTCCTCTATTAATCGCTAAAAGATTCGAGACTTTTTAAAAGTCCATAGGACTTAGTTTGGTCCCTAAACACTAAACAGCACCTGATTTTGGCATGGCAGCCCGACGTGTGGGCTGCGGATTATCGCCATAGCGCAGAGGGTTTCGTTAGGCCAGCCGTGCGGGCCGTGGTGGGCTCGGTCACTTTGGGCGCAATTGATGAGCCCATCACTTTGTTCGTCTTCCTCCCACGAGTCGCCGTCGTCGGGTGCATCGTACGGAATCGCCACGGCCACCGCGCGCCCAACACAAAATCCAACCCCCCCTTCACCTCCTCACCTCCGCCGCTCCGCCGCTCGCGATAGCCACAAGGCACAAGCCCAAAAAAATCCATGGAATAGTCGCAGCCACAGCCGGATACCGCCCCGATCGCCTCCCGGATTAACAGCGTGAGCTGGAAACTAGAGCGGAGCAGGTGCGGCAGTGCGTCACCTTAATTTGCCGGCTGCTTCATGCCCTTGCAGCCCGCCTCCCTTGGAGTGTCCCTACCGGCACGCGGACCACGCCTCCGGGTTCCTTCACTTCTTCGTCTCGTGGAGGCATTCCCACGAGCACCTGGGTGGCAGGTTCGCCGCGCGCCGTCTCGAGCGTCCCACACCTACCCCACCGCAGGACGCACCTGAAATCCACTTGATCAAGTCCTACGATAGTAAGATGGGTAAGGTGTGCAACCTCGCATAAGGTGAATTCCATGCATGTGCTCAGCCAACGAGAACTAGTGATTGGTGTTTTTGTGTGTACCTCGATATTGATACATCTGGGCAAGGCTTCGAGTGGCCGGCACTCCAACTCTGCATTGGATTGGTGCGATCAGATGCTGAGCGATGGTGTCCGGCCAAAATTTCAGTTATCTACATTCTACAATGCCGGCGGTCAGTTGTCAGTGCATCGTACAGGGATGCGGATATGTTGAGCCAATCATGAAGAAGGTTTTTGATTGAGTGAGACCCGGCGCATTCATCTATACAGTGACTTGCATTCAGCATCTGCGGTATTCTGTTGAGTCATGGATTGATGTTTAATGGTAGGGGAGGGGATTGTTTATGAGCCAAGTGGTAATATGCTCGGTTCTAATCAATGGATTATGTCGTAAGTGAGAGGGGCTTTGGAAGATTTAATTGTACAGATGAAAGGTCATATTGATCTGACAGGAAGTTTATCCATATACAGATTTACTGCCAGTCTATACTCTGTCACAATGGCTGCACTAAGGATTCCTGGTTTCTGAGCAAATACATACAGCATGCACTTCTTGTTTGCTCCGAATTTGTGTTTCAGGAATGCTCTAGTTTGGTGTTGGACTGTTCCACAGGATGGCAAGAGATGGCCTGCTCATTGAACAATATAGTTGCCTCAGCAAATGTCTCATTAAAGGTAATGATCGAGAACATTATAGTTGCATTTGTTTATGATATCAAGATGAAATGGGGATATCGGTATTGTTTCACTGAACCGGAGGATACAGAATGAGATAATCAAGGGCTTTGCATTATTGGTGAGGACAGGAAGGCACTGTTAAGGATTACCAATGCGTTGAAGCAGGACTTTTCAGCCATCCACGTGACATAAAACACCCTCAATGAAATTACTGTGGCTCAGCAGGCACTACGAGTGCTCTGCATTCTGGAGTATATATAATAAAAGGCTCTGAAACTTGTGAACCTGATAAGTAGCTATACTGAAGCAATGAACTGACGATTTTGCCTTCTCGAATGTTCACCATGTTCCATGCTTGATCATGGGTTATATCTAAATAAAGGTACCTATAGCTCTGTCTTTTAGGCTTATTTTCAAATATCAGCAATGTGCTTTGATAAACCATATTGATCATTCCCATTAGGCTTTTCTTATTAGGTGATAACATACCTTATTAATTATATGCATTTTCAGCAATTGTGAATCAATGAATGCTACTAAATACTGGTGCTTTGAGATACTAAAAGTCGATGAAGGATTACATTGCCAATTCTTCCTAGGTTGTTTTGTTATAGTGCACCTTTTTTTGCTAGTTTGGTCGCAATTGTTTGTATGAAAACTTTGCTTGATCCCATGTTCAACCTATTATCCAAAAGATGTGCTAATTTTTAGTTTTGGGATACAAACAGTTACCCCTCAGCCATGAAAAACAAGGCATAGCCTAATTATATGAAAAAAGTCTACAGCGCAAAAAGCAGTTACATTACATTTCATATTTCTAATATTCAAACTGTTTATTATATATTATAAGAGAAATTAGCAGTCAAGTATCATCCTGAACCCACACCAAGTCAAATCAAGAGTTCTATTTTAAGACTGAGAATATATTTATAAATCCATTATGACCGATATAAGTGCTTTCATGCAAATTCATTGGCGTAACTCTTAAAAGTTTTTTTTTTTTATAACAACTCTTAAAAAGGTTGACTGCATGCATGCGTTCTTGTAAAGGGGCAGACAAGGAAGAGGAATAATTTGAATCAGAGCTCTTTTTTCTTTTGAACTATGCCATGGAACTTCCCATATGCGTTGTGAGGAGGCTCAAAAGTTAAGTGAAACAGCTTATGAAGCTGAGAGGATTGGTTTCCGACATTGTATCACTCAGTTTTCTTTTTTGATAAATGCTGCCACTAGTGGCTATTACGACGCATAGTGCTGTTCTGGAGCCTAGCTATCAATTGCATTTTCTTTCGGTCAATCAAGTCTGCAAAAGGACACGAAAAAAGACGAAGAGGGCTTCTTGATTTGAGTACTCTTATCTCTTAAATAATGGTCGTATTTAAGATGCATCTACTCGCATTGCTTTGATCGATTTGTTCGCTCTTCTTTTAGGGATGCATATTGAATTGTTGATGAACTGTGTTACAGTACATGTGGCAGATTGTGGTGGGCACACAATATCAGATATGTGGTCAGTAGAACTGGCAGCTCATACACTATCCGTGACTTTCCTGATCACGTTGCATTGAAACCTTTGATCTTTTTCATTGTTCAGCACGTAGTATTTCTGATGTGGGCACACCCTATTAAATAAGTGGACACTGGACAACACCGAACTGGTGACTCATGCACGTACTGTCCGTGATCTACTTCAGTTTCTGATGAAGACGCAGTACATTCTTAAAAGTGGCATGTCAGTTCTAGTAAGCCATGTGATGTTTCCTCCTGGCATGGAGGTAATTAACTAGTTAAGCATGCATCTAAGAATATTTTAAGCTAGAACTGGTTTGCCTTATTACATGATTATTACATTTGGAACAACAATTATATTTAATCACTGCACAATGCTATCATGTATGATTGAAAAAATTGCCATAACCATGTTCCCATTAAAATATGCAACGACTGCAAAGGCTTGTACTACAGTACCTTTTTGTGTTTGACTGAACAACTTTTAGTACACCACAACTTTTTTTAGCATTATAGTCGAAATTTATAGTATAGCCTTCAAAGTAGTGGATGTACCTTCGATGTTATTTTCATTTTTGCTGACTGTACTTCTTTATTAGTATACCACACGCTACCAATATTCTTTTCCATACTTCGTGTATGTCTGTTAATTAATTCATTATGTGCTAAATACATTTCAGATATGATGCAGATATATATCTAGGAAGCCTCATATATAGTAAAAAATACCCATGAAGTTACAAGGCCGACCGACAAAATTACTGCAAATAAGACCAGAACTGACAAGCCATACAAAATAACGAAAGAACAGCATGCAAGGCCATACATGCTTATAGCAGATTACAGATGAAGCGAGGTATCGACATCTACATCAGCCCTATAGCCTGAATTCTGCATTCCTCCCCATGAGCTCGCCGGTGGTGGCGACGTCTGGACACCGTTGGCGCCAAGCCCATGGTATGCAGGTCCGCGCGGCCTAGACAGCCGGATCAAGTCGGGTGCAGAACCACCTCGGCTGCTCGTTGCTGTTGGCGGCTTGGAGACCAAGGCTGAGAGCCGACGACAGGGACGGCGACGAACCGGTGCGGTCGGTATCAGTAGTGTGCACCTCTGCAACGCCCTTCCTTCTCTCATCTCCTTCACCTTCTGCGGGTTTCTGAACCTCTCTTGAAGGAGAGCTATGGAAGACGATGTGGATGATGGAAGGGGAGGCCTCGCTGCCACCGTGCCTTCTCATTGGAGACTGGAGAGGTTAGCAAAGAAGTGTTTGGTGCAAGGCAGCAGGGGCTAAGCTAATAGCAGCTTCTTCACTCTGCCTGTTGGGTAGGCTAGCTGATGTATGTTGGGGTTGTATGTTGGTGTATCGATCGATCTATCTGTTTGGAGCGAGCAAGCAGGTAGTAACCGCGAGGTGGGTGATCTGAGCTGAGATGGGGGTATATATAAGGGGGGAGGGCGTGGTGTCCTCTTGCTGCACTTACGCACTCACACACTGATTGCATGTGTTTCTGTGCCAACTCAATGGATCCAATCCAGGCCACTTTATTGGCATAACAATTTGCAGTGGAAGAGGAAAGGGAATCAGGGTGAGGCATGGAAAGTCAAGCGGGAAATGGCCTCGCGGGGGTAGGGTGGAAGTGGAGGGGTGGTGCAGTGTTATAGGGGGGTTTGGTGATTGGATGTGAAGGCTGAGGCGCCACTTTTAAAAGGTGGCTGCGTAAGGGCGGGGAGGTAGTACAAACCAGCGTGTTGGCTAGCGCTTGGCGCGAGATCGTGGATGGGAATATGGCCATATAGGATTTTGCGATGGTCTTTGTCATCTAACTCTTGCCATGGAAGCCAGTGGGGGCCTTGAAACCTTTTCTTTTTTCAAGGGTTGCTGGCTCTCCTTGTCGAGCACTCCTTGTTCCTCAATGTTTATCTTCGCCTTGTTTGATGTCATGGATTGGGACAGGAGCACCCCAAGGCGGTGAACCGTTCAACTCAGCTTCTTTGTTTAACCAGGGGGTTTTGGTGGGGTGTGTAGGGGTTGAGAGTCACTTTGATGCTTTCTGTTGTTTGGTTTCAGGGGTTCTAGTGTCCGGATGAAGCATGGGTTGATGCTTCGACCAAACGACCAGCCAGATGAAGCGTTAACATTGGCTTAAACAAACATTACCGCCTCTGATTCATGGATTCTGTTTTTACTCGGAACAGTTGGAACTGTTGGAGCAAGTTGAGGCTTTTCGGTGAGTAGGTTTAACACTTTATTAACCTGGTTATATATAGTCTATGTATGGTACGGTGTTTAAAAAAAGTGAGGTCAAGTATGCATGCCAAGAGTCGTAGGCCCAAATCATCATATGTTATGCCAGACAGACAGAGGGGAAAAAACAAACACTAGAGGCTCTATGCATGATCTCTGCCCAGTGCTACCTGTAAGCGTATCAAGCAAGCCCTCACGGTTTTCTATTGCAAATTAAACTAGCTGATTTAACTTTGCCAGACCACTAATAATAATATTAACATGTACTAAGACTGGCCGTGTGGGCGCGGGCGTTCATGTGTGCGCATGTGTGGATGTTTAGGCACTGCGAGATTGCTCCTTTTCCTTGTCAAATGAAGGTTTGCGTCACTGTTTTGTCAGAAAGGGACGTGTCATGTCATAACTTGCTGATCCATGCATCTCAATTATATATCTTGTCATGGCTGCTGGTGGCTCCATGCATCGTCCATCGGTGTATATTCCTTTTTATTTGTATATATAACCACACAAAATGCAATTGTCAAGGTCGCAATCGATGACTGAGTTGATCATATTGACTGATCGAATCCGGCATCGCAGGAGTCCAAATCAATCATATATTATTTATATAGAATATACATGTAGCTGGTGTATCATTTCAGTCGCTTCACTAGCTTGTGTACCTAGCTACTCCTAGCTAGATTAAAGCTAGCGCAAACGATTCAGTGTGCATCTGGTCACTGTGTTGAAGCCCGTGTTGTTGACGGCCTAGCGCAAAACTTATTAAGCCCCCTGCTAATTTGATTCAAACGACCTCTGTAGGTGGTTGCGTGCGTAGCATGTGTTTTGCACAAAACCCAAGGCGATCGGGTTTATTAAGTCCTGATGATAAGATGCTCTCATCAGGTCGTTGGGATTTCGTCGACATTATCATTGATCGTACCACCCTGGTTGATTGATTGAAACGAAACTACCTGAAACAAGAACACTAGCTGTACTGTGGCGGTGATCATGAATTTCTGGGATGCAATAATACGTCGTCATTTCTGATGGCACCGTACGAATATTTACAAAGAAACACCCCACGATCGGTACATGTATATGGGTGCTGTCACTCCTTAGCTGTTACTCTTAGTATACAGGGATCCCATGGCGCAATGCTAATGTTTCCTTTGGGAAAAATACGCCTCAAAGTCAGAACATCACACATGAGTTTTAATTTACTTGAAGGTAAAGAGAGATGGATAAACCAACGCCAAACGTCGATTGTGTGACCGTCGCTGCACGTGGTCAACGACATGGACTCCGACCTCTGATGCTCTTTTACCCACTGACTACCCTCCCCACCCTACCGTCGAAGACGAAGGACTTCGTTGGCGTTGGGCTTTCAACATTGGATCTATTCCTCGGTGGCTCTAAAAGAATGTTTGGGGGTGATGGCTGTGACACGATTGGTTGAGATGGTGGAACGAAGGCGGGCGGTGCGCTAGGTTGAGGGCACAAAGGCGAGGCACCAACCCACGGGGTGGAAGGCGAGGGGCACAAGCAAGAACTGATCAGCTGTTAGAGCTCACGGCCCCTGAAAAAGGGAGGCAAGTCAAGGGGCAGGGGTGGTAGGCGGGTGGCACAACGAGTGTGTAGGATAGGCGAGGATGGCGCGGTAGAGGTCATCGGCCACGTAATTAGGGAAGGGTAAGGGTGGGGAGCCACCGGTTGCCGGTATCACCACCCCCAGAACGAATGAAGCTCAAACCTCGAACATGTCGATTGTTCTCGAAGAAGATGGACATTTAGGAAGGTCAAAGCGGGCATAAGCGAAACCCTCGAGTTATGGGCGACCAAGCAAAACAACAACTCAACCCCACATGGCCCATCGCGGGTGGCCATCGCCCGAGGACAACTTATAAGGACTCCTTGTATTGTACCTAGAGACGGAGAAGGCGGGAAGGCAAACTTGGTCCTTTTTTTCTGAGCGTGCCCAGCGGCGATGACCATGGCGGATGTCGAGACGAGACCTAACTCCACTTTATCTTGTAATTCATTATATATCGTCTTCTACGGTGACACGGTGGTGGAAGCGTCTGCAGGACGAAGGCGGGGGCAAGGGGAGAGGACCTGGATGAAGCGAGCTGGGTTAGGGGCGCTTCTTGTTGAGTGCGACCGGTTACACCTACCTCATGCCAGTCGATTACCAGGAGCAAGCTGAGTTTAAAGGCCCTCGAAATTTACATTAGTACTAATTAGCAATGTCTAATCAAGTATTGGCTAGAGAAAAATAAAATGTGGCATGAAAAACATAGGTCTTAGATTGCCGATTAGCTAATTGGACCATAAGGACCGATGGCCACGCCCGTCGGCCTGCTTGGCTGGCTTGTTGGAATTTTAGGGCCCCATCTTATGTTTTCTGGGGCCTCAATTTGTTGGTACGGCTCCGATTAACTTCTTCCATAAACCAGATGACGATAGATACGGATGATATGATCATCGGTGATGCGTAACAGTACCAGCTTATCCTGGCAACATGCTCTTGCCCTGTTTGCAGGGCCGCGAGGCCCACCTGGTTCAGTTCAGACTCAGCGCGTCGTCGACGCATGCAGATAGCAAAGGGTGTCCCCGGCTCCCCGCCTGACACCCGACATGCACCTACTACCATGCTGCCTAGCTATGCC